>CAIGRB010038072.1:0-36385 GCA_903798255.1 Fraxinus quadrangulata
TGATTTCTTAATTTTGAAATAGGTGATACTTAAACTTTTAGAAATGAAATTTTCCCTTGTTTTTATCACCTCCTTCTAGTATTTTTGTATTTATTGATTTGAAAAAATGCTTTACTATGTCACCTAAATATTACTAATATCATGTTCTACATCTATGTACAAATTTCGATTCTCGTTATTGATTCAGAAACGACTCAACCTAAATTAATGAAAGTACATGGATCGAGCAAAACTCTTTATTTGGAAATTTCCGAGCTAGCAACTTAGGTCTCGATTATCTTCAGTGACTCAAATCCTTAGTGAGTGCACCAAGTGGGATCAAGTACTGTTTTCATCTAAAATAATTTTGCACGCACTATACTGTTTTTTTCCCATGTGAGCAGTTTGATCGAGTTGATTTATTAAAATAAAATATAAATTGGATACGACAATCTATTCAATTTTGACTAAATTTTAAGATTCATAAACAATAATGTGTACTACGAGAGTTTTAAAGCTTGTCCAGTACAAATTTTTCCAGATGAAAAATGATTTTCTTAGAATGTGGTTGAAAAGCGATGAAAAGTTGTGGAAGCAATAGAATGAATTTGGAGATTTTAGAAAAATCTGGCCCAAATTCAGAGTCGAGCAAAGTTACCATAGGTAAAAAGTATGGTGAGAAAGAAAAAGATGTTCTCAAAAACTGTACACGATTAAAATGACATTCAGACATGGAACTACATTCTGTACTCACTCTTTGCCACTCAAATCCATTTTCCTAGTCTGAGAATGGAACATGTCAACTATATCTGCAGATGTGCTACATTCCTCGGGGCTTCTATCCGAGACGGAGCGAATAAATCTAGGAAATCTGATTGAGATACCACGAGATGGATGGATTAGACCAATGGCAGCATGATGAACTGGCGACACTGTGAAGTCAGCACCCTTTACCTCCCAGACAAGTTGAGGAGAAAACCACATATCAGGCACCTCAGAAGTTTGATAATATGGGGGTTTTTTAGAAAGGATTTTGTCCCCGGAGAAGAACTCTTTCATCTGTAAAAGTAGATTAGAAAAGTAACAATGTTTACAAAATCACTGGGTTTGATAAAAAGAATACACCAACAAGCTTCTCGAAACTTAAACAGCACCTGTGTTGAGAGAAGCCACACCCGTGAACAATATAACTTTTGCAAACAAAAAAATAGCTTTATACCTCTATGTAGAAAGCATCGGAAAATCCAGACATGACACGACAGACACTCTGGAATTCTTCAGTATCAGGATTATAGCAGGCCATTAGGAATGGACTATACCTAAAAACATGAAAATTTGTCCCTTATCGAAAACCCGACATTGCAAGTGTTTTTCTTTGCCAAGAACCAGAATAGGAAAGCATCGTCAAAGAAACTTCCATTGCTAAAACAAATACATGCTTTTGTGTGCATCGGTGATTGTTAATCAAATACTTAACTGGAGAATAGCAATCCAATGCATTTTTATGATTATCCATCAAATAGTGAATTATCCCACCAGTGCATGTTTAGCCTCATACGTTATAATTGAATATAAAAAATGCAGTATAATTTGGTTTATCTTCACTCTTACGTTCTTTAACAGTTGACTTCAAATATAACAGAGGAGAATCAGAGATCTTAATTTTACCATCCTGCTTTTCTTCCATTTCCATGCCAAGCACCAATAGGGACCAAGTCCAAGGAATCACTCAACCCTTCAATGTAATCTTTCTTGACCTGCAAAAAAGGATAATTTATTTATATCATAAAGCTTCTTTGTTTCTTAGTTTAGGAATATTTTAGAGCTCTTGTACATGATACCTTCAACCACGTATCTGAACGCTTTGACGGAGTATATCCAGCATTTACATCGAGAGTTTTAACCATTATGCCTTCACAAGAGGAACGAAATGCATCATCAAGAAAGTTGTTCATCTTATTCAACGTGGCTTCATTGTTTGCATCGGAATCTTCTGCTTCCACCTAAAAGAGCTGGGTGACTTCATAATGACAGTGACAAACGTGTTTAAACTAACAGTGACAGTAGACACTTACTGTCATTTCTCTTGCATATTCTAAATAGCCTGGTTTCCCGTCACCGAACAAGTTCTTCAAATCTGATATTGTGGAGCAGGATTCAAGATAAGAGTAAAGAGTGGGTTTCAACAAATTAAACATTGCCAAGTAAAACAATCAAGACATGATCTGAATGCATAGACCAGTGAATACATTTTCGTCTTTGACGGAGGGGTAAATCCAGCAGCCTGCAAAGAGAATTCCATATGGCATAAGAAAATCTGACTATTGCACATGTTTCGTGGTGCCAAGCATGCCAAGCAGAAACTCCAGAAACGGGTAAAAAAAAAAATGAAAGAAAAGGCAAAAGGCAATACAATTGACAATATTTTATTTAGTAGGCATGATCATAACTTAATTTCTTCGCCAACAATTAAAATGTTATGTATCTGCCGGTGAAATGTCATATGACTTGTGATCCTCAAATTGAGCAAGGAAAAATATGAACATATAAAGAATTGGTTTAAAATACTTCTCTCCATTTGCCAACATGATGTCGAAGATAAAAAGGCATATGTCGACCTGCAAAGACAAAAGATACCAAAATTTAATTAAAAAAGGAACTCACAGTATCAAAATTTGAAAACTAATGTACAAAATTAAAAGGGATAGCAGATATCGTGCCATTTATGAAACACAACTTAAAGAGCACATTAACTGGCTATCTCTTAATACATGTTTTATGCATAGGTAGTAATTTTGTATATTTGATCATGAATCACGATATTGGAACATTTGGCATTAATCCTGCGCTACATTAATCCATTGACTGATACTCAGTTTGGATAATCTTCAATTTCTTAATTGCTCAATTTAACTTCTCGTGCAACAACTGTTTTAAACTTAAGATAATGCATAAGACTATCAAATGCACCCATAGAAGGATAAACTCATTTAATCAATCTACAGAAACATACTTCCGAAATTCTAGACTCCAAAAAATCTCTTACAAATAAGACGTCTTGAAATTGGAAGGGCAAAAAAGTCTTACCCTGGATTTCCACAAAAGGAAATCATTTTCAAACTTATTATAACAGTGAAAGGATCGAACTATATAAAACATACATCAGAAAGAATATTTCTTTATCAAGGAAAGTTTGTGTCAACCATGAATAAACAACCATGCAAGCCCAAAAAATTAAAAATCTCCCTCCTTAGAGGAAGTTAGACTGCAGATCATCTAGATTATGGGGATGTTTGATTCCTATTTTTCCCAAAATATATTTTTCTCTCTTTTTTTAACCACACATTCTTCATTAAAATAATATTAGACGCAAATCAAAAAAAAATTCTTCTTTTTTAACCACGCATTCTCCATCAATCTACTATTCCAAAATACATTTTTCAAAAATAATGGGGCCCAAACACCTCCTATATCAGTAAATATCAGTCTAAAGGGGAAAAAAAACAGTTGCATTGCGCTAAGCAACAATTTTTTTATTTTTATATATTTTTACATTTGTTTTTCACTTAAAGGAGACGTATTTAAAGAACCTTTATTTTGTCTACAGCAATCAGGGAATCCTTATTCCCTCTCTCCCTGGAAGACAGTTCTTGGAATGACATAAGCTTCAAGCCATTCTTCCTATCAATTGCAACTACCTGAAATCAGAGAGCATGATGTTTAGTATCAAGAAAACAAATGATTCCTTCACCTATGAATCTCAATGACTAACATCTGAACCCACAGTTGGAAGTCAACTGAAAATCCTTCAGGTGAATTCTTTAAATGAAAAGATAAAAATAAGGACAAGAAGAGAAGAACGAATTAAAGAATTACCTCTGCATCTATTACAAATGTTACTACTCCAGGACATGACTCCTTAATTATGTTTATTATATCAGGGAATTTTGATGTGGTTTCATCACCATTCCTCGAGAAAACATGTATCGAACCATCTGGTAATCTGTGAATTTGAGCTCGCTGGCCATCATATCTGAGAAGACATGGAGAAAACAAATTTTATTTTGTAGTGCTAAATGGAGGTTTACGTGATAGTGATAATGCTTCTAGACAGCAAAAGATGGTAATCCAATCAAGGCTCAAATTATACAAATTTGATAGGATTTAAAATGAAGGAAATCAAAACAAGTGTTCTGATCTTAGAAAGCCATGCTAGCATGAATTCTTCAAGTAGAAGTATGGACTCTCTCATACAAATAGTATATATTTGACAAAACAACAAAGGAAAATTTTGAGGACTGAAAAGCTTCTAAAATCTATGAAGATTAAGATTCCTGGGAGTCCTAACAAACCAAACAGAAAACAGAAAAAATGAATAAATATACATACAAACATTACCATTTTCAACCTTGCTCAAATCAATACTCGTGCATCAAGTGAGATCCAGAATTTTTTTAAGAAAGTGCCCGAATCAACAGTACATCATATCAATTTATGGAGCTATGGATTTGATAGAAGATAAATGGCAAAGATTTCAAAGAAAATGTTGGGATGCATTGCGCAAAGAGAGTTTTTAACCATGGTCTGAAACTATGTGAAATCAAACTACAACTATAAATTAATTGGGGATTCAAATTAGACTTAACATTCCCTTCCAAGCCCCAACTCCTTGGGTAGATACACAGAAAGAAAATCTGCAGGAGAATAGAAACGGATGCAAGAGGGGTACAAGAACATTAAATCACCAAGTAAAGAAACCAAACTTAGGTATCCTCCCAACAAAAAAAAATGAATTCTATGGTCTCTCTGCTGCAAACAAACCACACCATGGCCAGAAAAGTGTCATCCAAAAGCTTTTTGTTTCTGACACATGAATCCTTTCATTCCACTCCACTTGATCAAGGGTTACTCAAAAGTAAAAGTACAAAGGCCCAAATCCTTTTAGTTCAAAATTTCTGAGATCTAGGTCTACCTCTTCTCTAGATTTACTGTAAATACTCTGTCAATTTTCCTAACAGTGCCTCCAGTAGCCTTCATCACATAACTTATTTCAAAGATGCTCCTGCAATTTATCTTCAAGGGGCACTGCATTAAAACTCATGGATATACATGGTCCCATACAATATTGTCATCTTATGACAATCTTAACAACTAGAGCAACATTGTCACAAAAAAAACAAGGGTGTTAATAACACTTAAGTTTTTCTTCAAATTGTTAACAGCACAAGTAAGAAAGTCCACAGAAAAACCTACTTTAGTCACGACAATAATTTCTAAAAAAAATCGTGGAATTTCATATGTTTCATTGATAAATTATAAAGGTTACAACAAGTAATAAATAGGAAAGAAAACTTCACAACTTCGTAAGTTTCTTCTCTAATTATGCCCTAATATCACTCCTCTAATTATGCCCTAACATCACTCTTCTAATTACGCCCTAAAATGTATCCTCTAATTATGCTAACGAGGTCAACTATACAATAAATGAATGCAATAAATTACGATTATTTTCTACAAAAACATTAACTTAGAACACATCTTGGAATTAAGACCAAATATGAACAGCACGATAAAAGATGAAAAAAGATGAAATTCAATCAAACTTACTTGTATTCACATGTAAATGCTTTGTTTTGGAAGAGCTTCAGTATTTGAGAGGCTCCATTAGAAATTCTATCACAAGGAATACACTAAAAACAATAAGAAATGCTCTAGTAATAATCTTTCTAAAAATCATTAGTTAAAAAAAGCAATCAAAATACATAGATACTTTGCAAGCATCGGTTTGATTGGTATGCCTGGAACCATTGACAAGGTTAATGAAGAGAACTTAACCCCCTTTTCCATTAGGGAAGGGACGAGTAAATCCTGACCAAAGAAGTCAATGCAATAAGTGACAAAAGCAATCAAAGAATCGTGATAGTAAAAAAATCACCATTGTCAAAAATGTAGAAGATTTGAAGTAAAGAAAATGAATGCTGACAATATCAATAGTTTGTAATCACCGAATGTTTCATAGAAAAATTAACTTGACAGTCAAAATATACAAAAAGAAGCCAGACAAGTCCAGCCTAGCATTGTCAATATGTATACTCATAAAAATGTCATGACTCAAGATAGAAACATTCAAGAATTCCACTCATTCTTTTCTCGAATGAAATACTCCGATTCATCATAAAGAACTCCACAGGCATGATATCCACTTTCTTGCATTTGGAAGAAACCTTGGCAAATCCATTTTAAGAGTAATGAATCAAATCCATCGCCCTTACTAAGAACATATAGAGTTGAAGACAAAATCTTACCAAGTTGGGAAGTACATTATATGCTTCAACTACTGCTCCAGATAGGCACTAACATAAATAAGGAGAAAAATGAAAGATTTAGCAAGGAGAAGTACTGAACCATCAACAAACGGAAAGCACATTACGGTAGTATACTTTGGTTCGATGCATAAAGGATAAGTACACCATCATCTTTTCAAGTAAGTAGAAGTTCATCGATAAAAGGAAGCAGGATGCTGAACAAAGGAACAATTGGAAAATAGTAAATATGTACTGTGGTATCACATGATAGAACAACCCCAAATGAAAAACAAACCTGAAGATGATCTTTCAAACACTCAGTTTCTGTATCAGCAGAATTGAACACAATAGCCTGAGCCAAAGCAGGAAGTACAGTTCTCATCATAGCTCCAATTCTTAAATTTCTAACCTGCAAGAAAATGGATACATAAACACTCATGATTTTGATGATTGAGATAAGTATAGTTAGTAGGAACACTCAAAAAAATAAAGAATCATAACTAACTACTCAAAGTCCTTTATCATGTACATTTACATAATGACATATTTTGACACTAAAAGCATAAAATAATCATTAATATGAACAAACACTTCAAATATGTCCATCATGGTGTTGCAACTTCAACCAGATGATACTGTACAGCTTCTCATCTTGCTGTTCTTCACCCTTCCTACCCACCTTTTTACTCCCTGATTCATTTCTATATTTCTTTGCTTCATTATATTCCGATTCTCAGCTTTCTTGACATCCCTCCTAAATAGATTTGTACCAAAATTATAATGCCCCAGATTTTTAATTAGAATTCAAATGCAAAAATCCAGGGACCAAACCGTGAACTAGCCCCTGGTTGAGGGACTTAACTGCAATTTTCAAAAGTTTCATATTCCGGTCCATGAACACTGACCCGGGAATAGCTATTTTTTCCCTTCTTTTTTTTCTTGGGTGTGGAGCGGGTGAAATAAGATATTTTATTAAAAGGGTTTTAAGGAAAGATTAGGAGGAGATATTAGAATATATATTTGCCTTGTATTTAGGAAGAGAGTGAGGAAATTAAGGGAGATGGGGATTTTAGTCAATCAAATATGTGATCGATACAATTATATACTAAAATATATAAATGATTATATACTAGTACATAATCACATATTCTAGAAAATGAATAATGGAATGCATTCATAAATCATTGATTTTAATTTACTTTTATATATTAAAACATACATTGAAGACAAACAATCAATTTTCCCAAGTTCACGGGTATTTTTATTAAATGATTGACTACGCATTATGTGTAATATACATAAATAGATACCATGAAATATATAATTGAGCAATCAAAAATTTTGATCGGAAAATATCACTATTTGCAAAAGAGGAAATATTATTAATTAAAAGCAACCTTATTAATAGCTCTTCTTAAACAGTAAATACACTCACTACTCAAGCACATCCACCACACGACACACCTCTCTCTCTTCTTACACATGCACACACACAAATACACCCACCAAAGAACTTTAGGTTTAATAAATAAATGTCAAGTTTGGGTTGTATCAAGAAATTTTCACGCACCTTAGTTTCAAGCAGGGTACGTTATGTAATTGTCTCGTGACACTATTTTGGGGATAAATTTATGTGTCCAATATGAATAAGTTTATGAAAAGGGAACCAAATTTGAGTAGCGCTACACACAAAAATTCTACCACCTAAGTTCGGTATTTTCTTGATCTCCCTAGGTATGATATGATTCATTTATGAAGTTTTAACACGATTTACAAATTTACAATGCAAGCTTATTAAGTATTATCTCACCCTACTTCTTTTCCACCTTACAGGGAACTAGCAATTAGAAGTGGTCAAGCAAGGAAATGACTTACAAGCAAGATTTATTAAAAGCCTGTTTGAGCCCCATTTTTTTATGAAAATGTATTTTGAAATAATATTTTGATGGATAATGTGTGTTTAAGAAATAAGGTAAAATTTTAGGTTTACGTATGTTTAAGAAATAAGGTAAAATTTTAGGTTTACGTATAATATTATTTTATTGAAGAATGTGTGATTGAAAATAAGAGAAAAATATATTTTAGAAATAATGAGGACCAAACAAGGGCAAAATATGTTCGAGGAATTTTTTTTCTATTATGGTTTTAAGTGACTTTTTTTTTTAGACTTTTCTTTCCTCTTTAAGATAAACTTATTGAACCTGCGACTTTGTTTTGAAAAGATTGGTTTTTACTAAGCGTTATTTAATCATTTGTCTTTTTTATTGCATCTATGATTTCATTGAAGTCTTTCTTTATGTTACTTTGAACTCTTAAGTAAGTTTTACCGATGCTCGAGAATTTAAGATCCAGGACATCACAATTGTAGCTGCCTAGACTTCGCATTGAGCGTTAACTCATACGTAATGTCCACTTTGAAAAAGCATATACTCATCTTACTCCTTACTGATTTCTATCGCATCCACAGGATTTGAACTCTCAACCTTATGAGAGACTTAGGTTGAACTCTGGTACTAATTCATTTTCCTATTTCTCAAAGCTATAATCTTTCTCTAGTTCTATCTTTTTAATCTCACCTTGAATTGCATATCTGTTAAAAACGCAAGGAGAATAAGTAGACTGTTAAAACTTGGGATTTCATTTTAAAAGGTTAACCTTATTAAGAGGAGTGGCTCAAACTCCTATAAATTGATCTATGTTTTTTATTTTTATTCGATGTAAGATTATCCTTTAGCATGCCCCCACAAAATGGTGGCTTGTTTGAGCAGACCAATCTTAAAATATGTGTGCTCACTTTTGAACAGGATTGAATCGCTCATTTTTGAGCTTAATGGGCTCTGACCATGTTAAAATTTGAGGTTCTATCTTAAAATATCAACCTTATTAAGAGGAGTAACATAAACTCTTAGAAATTGGTCTATGTTTTTCATCTTTATTCGATATGAGATTTTATCCTTTAACATGGGCAACTAGGAGTAAAACTCATAGCGCGCCAAACTTACAATGCAAGAACTTAAGCCACCACACCAAGGACAAATCTTATATCTTCCCTAAAAGTCTTAACCAATACAATAAGGAAAGCTATATATTTCCGGATACTCTCACGCATTAGCAAAAATGGAAAACCAAAATGAGCTCACCTATCCTTCTTCAGAAATATTGCTTCATATTTGCATTATTGATTCAGAAGACTTTCTTTAAAGAAAATGAGATTAATATCCAAAATGTTCAACTGATCATACCAAAGTTCTGACAACGAATTTCATTTCCTTCTCTCGACATGAACGCATGAGACTCACAATGAGACTTTTCTTCCGGAATGTACTGCCGCTACCTGTTTGCACACTGAAATTCAATGAAAACAAGGTACATTTTTACGAAGAATAACATGAGTCTGCAAGATACTAAACATAAATCGAGATTGATGGGAAAAAGTTTTACTCCAGTAGCTATTGTTATTTAGGAGCCTAGTGTCGTCTTTATTCAGTTTAAAGTCACCACAGATTAGGTATTAATCTCTATATATTCTGCATTTTGTAGCCATTTCTATCTACATCTACAACATATAAAAAATGTGGATAGGTGGGAAACATTCAATTTCCCATTTTATCCTTACAGTTTTTGGTTTATGGTCAATAATACCCTTCACATTCAATTTATTTCAAACACGTAATTAACTCTTACAACACTAAGTACAATTTACTATATTAATACTATTGTTGTTTTAAAAAATTAATACCATAACATAATATTGACATTTCAACAACTAAAAAATCATGATTCTAACCTAAGAAATTTATAATTAATTAATTAGCTAGTTAATATTTTTTCAATTAATATGGAGATTCAATTATTACGTTTAAGAGATCAATGCCTAACTTAAGTGGTAAGATTGAAGGCTCACCAATTCAGTGGCTTGAGATTGAGTCTCATTTGGGAAGAGCAAAATTCAAAATAAAAATTACCTTTTTAACAAAAATAAGGGGAATTGGCACAGATGGTCCCTAACCTGTTGTTGCACAAATGACCCCTAACTTTCAAATCTTGGCATAAACATCCTTAACCTTCCACCTAATAGGTGGAATTGGTCATTTTTGATGATTTTCATCCAAATGAACGTAAAAGTAATTTTTTATATAAAGATTAAAATGCCCATACTGTTAGTCAAACAAAAAAAAAAAAAAAAGGTGGAAAAGAAAAATTAAAAAATATGACGAGAAGAAACATAACTCATCCTACCAACTAATCTCTCACAAGAGCTCTCCGCAGCAATCGTGGATGGCTTTATAAATTGTGTCATATAAGCAAAATAGAAAATATTTAAAATAACACCTCTAATGTAGGATGATTAGGACTCATCAAGATGAAGCGTTCGAAGGAAAAATAGATATCAACTTTCAATCTACATAACATTGATGTTTAATTAGTAGTACTCAAGTTTAAAATTGGTTTCCAATGCACTCTATGGATTGCTAGTTAAGTGTCATTTATTTTCCTAAAAAACACAAAATCTCATTTAAATCTACATATGAAATATAAATTTGGCTGAGTTAATGTCTTAACGGACCTTTTGAGTCTAGACTGAGCTTTAGAAAATATTTGCCACTTATCTTGATGGAGTCCTTGTTAACTTCTATAGAAGAGTAATTTTTTAACACATACTTTTTTTGAATAAATTTTTAAACATGTTCCATTTTGTTTAAATGACAAAAAATTTCAAGCAATTGACGGTTGCATCAAAGATGCTCTTATTGAGATTGGTTGGTAGGATGAGCTGACTTTTCTTTTTTGTCCTATATTTTTAAAAAAATTCCTTTTTACTTATTTTATTTTATTTATTTAACTAAAGTAACGGCATTTAAGTCTTTATATAAAAAAAAATGACCTTTTTAACAGCCAATTGAGTGAAACCATCCAAAATGACCAATTGTGCCCATTAAGTGAAAGCTTAGGATGTTTGTGTCAAGATTTGAAGGTTATAGACCATTTGTACCAATTTCCCTAAAAATAATACTCATTTCCCGTGCATACAACATACGGCTGGATTTGGGAAAAAGAAAGACCTTTAAGTGAAAAAATCATATATAAATTGGCCCACACACAATGGTGCTAATGTATTTCAAACGCATGTATTCTGTCCTTTGCACTTCCCTACTAATGGATTCAATAGAAACAATCTTTAAAAATTAAATTCCCTCTTCTATATATTTTTGTAGAAATATTATAATTAAATTAATATTAATTAAAAGTGAACAGAAAATAAAAGAATTCCTGTTCATTACTTATAATTACTGAATAAAAGTTTTGCTTTTTTCCTATGAATGCACTAAATAAATCAAAGTTGTTTGTTTTAGACCTGAATATTACACACTGTATAGAATAATGGGTGCTTGAAATAAATGAGGAAATAAAGTTGAATATTTGTGCGAATTAAAGAATGAAACAATGGGGCGTAACAAATCAAACCCATAAATTGGAGCTTTATATATGCATAGAAACAAAGCCATGAACAAAATCAAAGATACGTAGAAGAAAGCAGAGGCCTCGGGATGAGTCTTCTAACTAAGAACCTATTTTTCTCCCAGTTGTAGATTGATGTTTGTATATACTAAAAAAGAAAGAGTTTCAGGCACCTGCAACACTCGCTAACACAAGTCTATGGGGTTTCAGAATAAGACTAAAATCACATAGGGTATGAGGAAAAGCAAGAATTGTGTACATGGTAAACTATCAACGTTAATTTATCCAGAAGACTAGCAAACAAATAGATGCATAGCCTCAGCAGCAGATCAATCAACAAACTACACTGAGATTGGTGATGGAACAATACATTCAGGAGCAAAATTATTTACTATTTTATTAAGACTACATATGAACTATAAAAGTTCTGCCAGTCACTGGGGTAAGGTAGAAAGCAATATTTCTATCATAAATTGAATACTATATCATAACATGCTCCAAGTGAAACCTAGTGCACATATTTCGGGTTTTAGGAAATAAATATGCTTTAACACATTGCCAACAATTTCTTTATGAATTATAATTCAAATATTAAACAAGTTCATCATATATTAAGACCAAGAATTGGGCAATGCATACCTTATCTTTTGGAGAACTGAATACACTCCTTGAATTGTAAGAACTGGTGGAGGAGCAAGTAGTGATTGTGTTTGCCGGCAAAGTTGAGCAACATCGCCTAATTCATCATGCATCATCAGCATGAAGATATATTGATATTGATGAATATAAAATTATATAAGAGAACGTTACAATTTTAAGGGACAATTACGGGCTTACCAAGATCACCAAGGCTGTTATAAAGATTGCTTATTTTAGACCTGTTTGTCCCACATGCCTCTTCCAGGGCTGAAACTACAATGCTTGCACCAATATTCAGCTCCTGAATCACCATGACAACATAGTCAATATAGCCATTAAAGTGTTCAAGGAAGTAACACTGAGCAAGAATTGTAATGGAACAGCCCTGAGGTAGAGCTAGCAAGTGAACCGTTGAAATCATGGTCGCAATCCTCAATTTTGAAAATTACTATCTTTTTCTTAGCTTAAATAACCTTGTTATAAAGCAATATGCCTTCTCAAGTATAAACTCCCAAATTACAAGGATTCAGTCTTCAATGAAATATGCCAAAACCAGCTTGAATTATTGTTGACAGGGTAACAGGTTTTAAAAATAATGCAGACATTAATCCCTGCATAGTGCAAGTACCTGGATACACACCACTATAATAATCCTCCAGTAGCAACACTGACAATCACAATGAACTTTCTGAACTATCCCAGAACTATCCCAAAGAAACACATTAACAAATCCAAAAAATCTACGAAATAACAGTCATATAGGTCTCTTTATATATTGACAGAAGCAAGACATCCCAATCAAAACCTTAAAATCAGAAGCAATTTGACATCAAGTTCAACTAATAACTTATAAGCATCAAATGACAAACATAAGCCAATTTTAAACAACAAAAATCTGATACGTTCATTTCATAGACTAAAGGACTAAATGTGGAAAAATAAACGTAGTTCCAAATCCAACATCAAATATAAGGATGAATAAGTAAACACAAAAATAAGATCAAAATTCCAGGTGAGTAGGGAAAATAAATGTGAACAAGCCATATATTTGGGTTACTATGATGATTAGCAAAAGGAAACAAACTGAAACAAAAGGTACATGAATGACTGAAAATATATATTTTAAAATGGTGGCCAAATTAGTCCTACCACACAGGACTCTTTAATGATCATTTTTTGAAAGGTGTCTGTCTCCACAGGGTTGTACTTATTCAGTTGTCACTGGATTTGAACCCAACAGTGTAAAGCTAAATGCAACTACTCAGAACAGAATGAAAGGAAAAATGCAGGTACAAAAACAAGACTACCATATTTTCATGGTCAGGAGCAATTTTATTTGTGCACAAATAAACAGCAGGCAGCACATCCTCAGGTGAAAGGGCCAGCAAGCTGTATATGAACAATACCAATATTAGATAATATCACAGAATGTCTTTTGGATAAAATCAACAAGCTACATAGAGGAACAGCCTAATAACTTGGCAAATAACACATGACACGCATATGACATCATGGAGAAAAGGAAAAGCATCCTGGCAATAAACCTCCTAAACATATTGCATAGCATTGATGTAGCTTTTAGCTTGCCCTTTTCATCCTCAACTAGATCAAAAGTCCGTGCTATATGTATGTATGGAGCAGGCTGTCCTTTCCTCCAGCAAGCTGGAAATAAATCAGAGCCTTAAGCAAAGGGTCGTTTGAACAATAATATTAAATGTCGACAGGACACGTATAAATTCGCAATCAGTTGGCTAAAGACCGAGTTCACCGACCATGCTCTATTGGAGAATATCTCTCAGGAGGTAGTAATAAATAATTCCCAGAGTCTGTTGGTTGAGCAGCAAAAGAAATATCAGACTTATTTCCCAATTTATTGCTTTGTGATAGATCAGCATTTTTGTTAGAACAAATTCTACTGGAACATTCAGATTTAATCAATTCATTACTTTCTGGCGACCTGCCAATTTTCTCATTGACAATAACAGTATAATCACTATAATATGTATCCAGAGCCGTATTGATGTCTCCTTTAGCCTTCTCGAGGATGGTAGCTGCATAGCTTCTTAATTGTTCACCAGCATTTACAATCTGAATAAACTGATCCACCTCTTCTTTGTATGGCTCGGTAGCATCATCGGCAAACCTACTTTGATCATCATTACATTGATTAAATGCTGTTCCAACTTTACTATCTTCAGAGACAACAGGCATTTGTTTACCAAAGAACCTTGTTATGGTATACTGCTTTGAACCACCAGAGGACTCGCTTGGATTTGTTCGTGTTCTTTTTGTCGCCTTGCTAACATGATTTCTCTTTCTTTTCCCTGGAGAAATTCCACTCTTCTTTAACTTTCCAGAGCCAGATAATGTATAGCTCTGAGTGCAAGAAACATCCTCATCATTACGCACACTCTTAACAGGAAGCGATTCAAAGGGCAAAGCAGGCTCATTTTCTGCACTTGCTTGCAAAGTACCGGAGACAGATGTACTCGCCAGGGCCTGCTTATGGAATTCAATTTCATGTTCATAAAAACTAGAAACTGCTTCAACAATGTCTCCACCTGAATCACCAAGTAAATCCAACATCTGGCATCGAGACACCCAACTGGGCAAGCAGTCTTGAAGTTCTTGAACAGATTTCTCTCTCTCTTTTTCTTTCAGGAGCACTAAATGAGGGGAACCAAGTTCATGCTGGGGAAATGTAGATTTCGTGTCACCTCCCACTTCAATGTCATTGCAACAATTTGGAGCAGACAAAGTGCCATCATCCTTCTGCACTGGGAAATTGTCCAAAGCAGAAGCAGGATCTTTCTCAACCTTTGGATCCACTTCCTGGGCCCCACAGCGAAGGAAACCCATCAAAAATTCTTGCTTGATGGCCGTTTCATCAACCAAACCAGCAAAATGCTTCTGCATTGCATTAGCATGTTTGCTATCAATTTTCTCAACATCTGAACCTACAGTGGGAATAACCCGCTTTGGCTTCAAAAACTTCACATACTCCCTGAGCTCATTGTAGTTCGAATGCTCGCTATAGGGAACAAGATGAATGTCAAATGAATCCATAGTCCTCACCGCAAACTTATTCCGCTTCACTTCATAAGTCCACCCAGTTGGAACGAAACCCACAACCTTTGAATACCCCCTCTCATTCATAATTTCCTTCATCTTCAAAAAATTGGGTCTAAAATAGGGCCAAGTCTCACCCAACACATTCCAACCAACAACATGAACATCAGTTTTAGATTCATCCACCGTAAACACCCCACATTCCTCCAGCCCCAAAACACTCAAAACCAACATCTTCCTACTGTCCACGTGAATCTTCCTTTTACACCTCCGCGAAATCTCCATCAAAATTTTTTCTTTCCCAATAACATATGTCGCAACAAGAAACAACACATTCTTCGCATTCTCACCCTCATTCTGCCCCCTTGTTTTCTCAATAACCCCAACTATGTGATCAATGGACTCCTCTTGACTAGGAAACAAAAACTTTGGATGACAGTAAGTCGTATCCAAAAACACAGCGTCAGCACCAATAAATTCACTTAACACACTCTCACTCTTCATTTCATGATAGTACCTAAAATCACCAGTATGAACATACTTTTCAAACTTAATAACATTGTTATTACCTTCACCACCATCATTACCTTTACTCTTACTATATACCGGGACTTTAAATAAGTACTGAACCGCACCAGGGCAGTGATTGGCGTCGACAAGGGAAACTTCCGAGCCGTCAATGAAAACGGGTTGTGATAGAGGTAACGGACAAATGAAGGGTTGTGGGATTTTGAGGATTTGGTGGAGGAGGCGAGCAGTGATGGAGGAGCAATAGATGATGCCTTTGGACCATTGCGGCGTTAGGCCTGTGTAATGGTCAGAGTGGAAGTGGGAGAGAAAGTATGAAACTGAGAAATTGGAATCGGCGTGTTTGAAACCATCGACTATAAAGCGGGTTTTGGGGATGAGTTTACAGTGGGGGAGGGAGGAAGGGGGAGGGATGAGAGGATGAGATGGTGGCGATTGCGGTGGCAGGGAAAGGGAGGAGACGGCGGTATTGCAGAGACCAGTGGAGGTTAGGGATAGCGGTTCCGGCGGTTCGGAGGAAGACATGGAAGCCGGCGATTGCGCTGGTTTGAAGTTGGCTCCGGTGTATTGAAGTTGGCTCCGTTGGTACACCTTTTTCGTATGTTAAAAGAATTGATAACTGGGGGACCTATTATAAAATATGAGAAATATGAGAATTTCACTATTATCCCAATCTATTGACCTAATTACAATTTCACCTCTAAACTAACTTTTCTATTGTCAATGTTTTAGGGTGTTGATATTTATGGACGGATTCTGTCTATTTAATTAATAGTTTGTTGTATGGATCACACTGGACGTGGACAAACAAGGTGGTCGTTAAACCCAAGCCTCCGCCTTCGAGCTTAACGCCCCGCCACCGTCACAGATTTATATAACATTTCTTCCCCAAGAAACTTCAGAAGTTATCCAGTGGGTCAGTACAAAATTATCTTCCCTTTACGTAAAATCCCATTTCCCATTTGAATCTTTGGTTTTTGAGGCGCCAAAATGTCAAGTCTGAGGCATTTCCTCCAAGATTCTGCAGATGGATTCGACATGCAGCTGATCGGAAATTTCCTGAGTTTTGCTTCGAGGGGGGATAGGGTTGGATTAAACCAGATGTTAAGGGAAGGAATATCTCCCAACGTGCAGGACTATGATAAGAGAACTGCACTTCATCTTGCTGCCAGTGAAGGCCACGCCTCCATTGTCGAGCTTCTTTTGGCATACGACGTTGATGTTAACCTCCAAGACCGTTGGCAAAAGACTGTAAGTATAATTTTTTTCAAAATGATGTACGAAATTTATGTATTGGAAAACTGGGATTCTAGAATTTTAGTGTCAAAAGCCTTATAGGTGCATGATCTTCATAAATTGATGGCTAGACATGAATTCAGAACCTATGAACGCCCTAATACGACTTGACTCCCTAATTTACCATGTTGAACCATGTAGATTAGAAGCTTAAGCTCTTATAAAGGAACATTCTTTATATATTTAAGAATAGCCTTCGACAGTAACTAAATGTTTTTGATGTGCTAGGATTGATAACACAATTCATTTTGTATTAGAGGGAAAACAAAATCTTTTTCTTTTTTGCAATAGTTAAAGTTGTAAATTTTTGGTGAACGAGGTATATAGATCTTAAACCATGAAAGTAACAGCCTCATCAATTCTGTATCAATCAAAAATCTCGATTAATAATTTGGCAATTAAGTTGAAAGTTTAAATCTTATGGTGTTCTAAATATATGGGCATGCCAAGGTTTTGGAGCCAAATTGCCTAAATAGGGCTATCCATACTGCAGGAGTTTTTTAGGATTAGAGAAAATCATTTGATATCTAATTGGTTGCATCATAATATAGACGAATTCAGTTATTTGAGGAATGATAATTTGTTCACTTTTTGATTGTTAATATCAGCCATTAGCAGATGCAAGGTTGTATGAACATCGAGATATATGCAGGATCCTTGAAGTCAATGGAGGCAAGGAATATGTAGAAGATCAACCAATGGTAATTTCTAAATTTTCGTCACAACTGGCTATTCCTTCAGGCACTTCTGCTTTCCAGTTGACAAGATTGTTCTAAAACTTGATGTATCCACAGTATTCTTATTTGTCTTTAGTCATCGGTTAGTCCAAAATCACTTGTGTTATGAGTGAGATTTTTTGATTAGTACTTACACGTATTTCCTATTATGCAGCCGGTTCGCCATGAAAATGATTCGCTGGAGGACATCGACATCTCTGAATTGACTTCATATCAATCATCAGCAATAGAGCAGGTATATGCATCAAACATGACAGGTCTATACCATTAGAACTCAATTTGAAATATTGTAATAGTCTAATAGCCAGCTTGGTGGCATTTGATCTTCGATAAGCTAACTTATACCAGCTTAATTGGAAATTTTGAAATATATTATTCCTTCTTGTGTGTGTGTGTGTGTTTATGCATCAAATGAAACATGAAGTTCTCTCATTTACAGGACTTTTGCTTTTGTCGTTTGTCAGGGGCTATTTGGTGACTCGGAAAAGGTCAAGTGGCGTGGAACTTGGGTGATGAAAACAGTTATCTCGAGACACATATATCATCCTGAGAAAATGTTAGTTTATTTAAATTTATGTAATGGATTCGGCAGTACTAAATGATCGGTTCTAAGTATTGATATGATATTAGTTCAAAACTGATGTAGGGTTTTGACTGCAAAAGATAATACTCTTCTCAGGGAACTTCGACATCCAAACATTTTGCAGTTTCTTGGGTCAATTGTACAAGGTGAAGAGATGATCTTGATTACAGAGTATTTGCCGAAGGTATATTAATTGCTTTATGAATGTTATTCACGATCTTTGAATGAATCGCCAATAACGGCAGTTAATAGTTGTCTTGGTCAATATAATATCTGTTATTTCATTTTTTTTATGTCAGGGGAACTTGGATGATATTTTGGGTAGAAAGGTTCGTCTTGATCCTGCAATTTGTCTACGCTATGCACTTGATATTGCTAGGTAACGTGCTACATTTCCAGTTCTATTTTTTACCCTAAAGACAAAAGACTGATACCTAATATGTATATTCTTTAGTATACTTAATTATTCATGACAGAACAACTTATGGTTTGCTTTCAGTTATTCTAATATTATAGATTCCTCATTTTGGCACTTAGCATCTCTTACACCTTCTATCCAAAAATGAAGTCTGAGTTTTATTCAGGACCCGTATTAATTGTTTGTTATATAGAGTCCTTAAAGAATCATTGTACTACCAGATAAAGGATCAATTGAGAGAATATTATATGGAATTGTGGCCGACTTTAAAAATTGAATCTCTTTTTTTATCTGAAAATAAGGCCTACTTGACGGTCAACTGTGTTACCACTTATTCTACTTGCTTGTCACTACTGAAACCATTCAACATATGTTAAATCAATTACAGGGGTATGAATTATCTTCATCAGCACAAGCCTTGCCCCATAGTTCACAATAATTTGCATCCCCGGTGAGCTTTTTCTTGCTAAATTCTTTGTTGGTCTTAACAAGTTTAAGCTCTGCTACTATGTCAGTTGTTAACTAAAATTTCCCTTTGATTACAATTCATACTTTTGTCTACATATGGAGATTTTTTCCTCCATCAGACTTCTTATACTGATGATTAACTTTACGTTTTGGCATTATATGCGCTATGTTCTTGTGTCAAAACACCAACTTCAATTCATATGTATGCATTTTGGAGTCTCAATTATGTCAGTACAGATGTTATACGTGCTAAGTTTCTTGTTTTATTTCCTCCATTTTCATCGTTAAGCAATATACCAGTGGCATGTTTGTTATCGAGTATTGGATAATACTTGACAGTAGTCGTGTTCAATATTTCAATAGCAAACATACACAGATTCACTGAAGGCATAATCCCCGCCTCTCATCTTTGCCTCCTGCTTTAACAACCCTTGTGGATTTTATCATTCCACATCAACCCATTTTCTTTTCACTTTGTCCCAGGAACTTGTTGCTTGATGAAGGCGACCACTTGAAGATCGGTGAGTATTGGATCCATATGTTGTACGAGAGAATACATCCAAATCAAGAGAGTAAGGCAGTCTCCCATTTAGAGTTTTCTTTAATGGTCATGCCTTTGTAGTGATTCTTCTTCCTTATTTTTTTCTTTTTCTCGCAGCCCAATTAAGTGACATCGATAAAAACTCACTAAATGATACTAAGAAAGACATTCGCTCTTTTGGTATTATATTTTATCAGGTATATAAAATGTATGCATTCATTTGACATTGTCTGCTGTTTGCTAGCTTTATATTTATCATATGTACTCAAGTTATCCTTTTCCCAATGAAATTTTATGTTATAAGTAAATAGTAGGTGTTGAAGTTATCTGTTCCGGGGCTATAAATACTGCAGATGTCACTCAATTATTTCAGTGTTGTTATCATTTCTTGACCTATAAATACTGCAGATGCTGGTGGGCAAGCACACCAACATGAACTCTGAGAATATGAATCTCCAGTCTGTTGAATTTGAAAAGAAGTTCAGTATGAGCCGATGCCCTGGAAGAATCATTCAGTAAGATAACACTATTGTTCATTTGACGCTTCTTTAGTTCCCCCCCCTTACGGGTATCTTCTTGTCATGTGCTCTTAACCTGAATTTCACATGGCAACATAGTAGAAAGCATTTAACAATTGATACATAATTGGAAAATAAAATGTTAATCACTTTTAACTTTTTTTAAGGTTTAGAAAAGTGCAATAGCAAAGATGTTCTTGTCCTTTGCAGGCTGATAGAAGAGTGCACCAGTAAGGAAGCTTCTATTAGGCCTTCATTTGGTAGAGTTATAGTAATCCTGGAGGAAGTTATCTCGTTTCTGAGAATATCCGGTTGCCCCGTCTGTTGAATGTGTACACTCTACCTCATGAATAATGGAGATAATAGGGTAAAAGGAAAATCTGCCTGCAAGAAGAAAGACGCTGCAGTGCTTTTGCTTTTGTAGCTGCTTGTGAATATCTGAACTATGAAGTTGAACATGGCAGTTTTTGGTAAGTGAACGAGCCCTCACGAGATGATCCTCTCGATTTCCCGTTAGAGCCCTTTTCTCCAGAATTTTGGTCAGGACCAATAGGTATAGAATGTAGAATAAAGTTCCAATCTTCCTCCCAAGATGGCCATTCTTCGACCATATGTTTTAAGACAAGATACAGAAAGAAATATTCCAAAAAAAACTGAATTTGTCTTAGAGATTGTATTCTAATTGCTCAAAGATATAAGATTCTAGAAGATATGGTAATTTGTTTTGGAATGTGTGAACTTTATTGTAATGCTCACTTTTCTTTTCTTTGGCGGATGACCAGCATTTCAAGTCTCATGGTTTTAGTTTGTACATCCTCTCTTTTTCTTCAAAAAATGGGACAAATTCATATATCAAATAACAATTTGATGCAAAGTTGAGAGAGAAATTGTGCAATCATATGCAGCAATATATCCTTTATGTCCTCAACCTTGCTAATTGTAACATTAATCTCCATAAAATTTTCGTCATATCATGATAATGATGATTTCTATCAAAATGCCTTCAGCATCTCTCGAAATAAGGAATGAGATGGACAAATAAGTTATTTTACATCCTTTTAACGAGCTTCTTGAACAAAAACATTTATTAGAACAATATTTACTAATCAATAGAAGGTTGAGATAAAATGCGTTGAAAAAATATCAAGGTCACAAGTGCTATAATGAGCACAAAATAAAAACCTTAACTGCAATTAAAATGTGGTGCTATTAGTAAAAACTGCAACTTGAATATAAATAGTGGAAATTGCGTCACCTTCCTTACTTTTAATAAATATTTTAAAAATACTTTGTAATTTTCCTTTTTTGGGTAAATACTGTAAAATAATAGCAAAAAGAAAACGTAGAAGATTATCTAAAACAAAAGAATAATAAATTAGGTAATATATTTTACTCATATAAATAAGATTGGACAAAACTCTCGAACCAGATCGAATTGAACCGAACTGAGCAATGCATTTTAAATTAAATACACTAATGAATATCTGAACCGAGAACTGACAGGTTCAATTCGGTTCTCTGTTCTAGATCAAGAACTGAATAATCGAATAAGAACCAAATAGTCCTAATTTTTTAATCTTAAATAAGTCAAATTATTTTATTTTTCTTTTAAATAAATTTTCTAACTAATTAATTTAGTTCAAACATAAAATATGATTTTCTTATTTCTAATTTCCACCCCAAATTCAATTAATCAGATTGACCTAAATTTTACCCAAATCGTTTATTCAATCGTAGTGCCATTTATGTCCGAAAAAATTGAATTGGAAGCATCTCTTTATTATTATGAGCTTGTTAGCTTCTCCTTCTTGATGATTTTAACTGTCAAATCTATGAGAACTCAATACGAAAAGGTGCAAAAGATTTCACGATAATAGACTACGTTATTTTGTAAAAACTAAAATTGAAAATATCATTTACTCATTCTCAGTTTTTTGAATTGATTCCTTTTTCTGGAAGAGGAATTAAACGTGAGGAGTGAAGGATGGAGTATTCAAAATGGTTCGGTTACAAAATGCCGTTTGGGTTCTATTATTATAAATAGTAATTTTTAATATATTTCATATACAAAATAGTATTTTAAACATTACGTAGTAAACACATGAAATCATATTTTGTAACGATCCGTATACGAATTTTTCCGATATAAATACCTATTAAAGATGCATGTTCTATAAAAATATTGAATTGACGAAACTTACACAAACAACTTCATTTTTGTAATTTTTTAAAATTCTACTCTTTTATTTTGTTGATTCCGTCAAGAATCTCGACCTGCCTTAAGAAATAAGTTAGTAGTTTTCTCCATTGATCTCAACCTGGATTGTGAAAAATAAAAAACAAAAAAAAAAAATTAATTTTATAGAAAAATATATTTTTAGACCAGGATTAAGAGATTTTGATCCAGTTTGAGAAAACTAAAGGAAATAAAAATAATATATCATTTCCATACCTCAATTTAGCTTTCCTGGCTATGGATGAACCCAAATGATGCTTTCCAAATTGGGAAATTCATAAATCTTTAGAATTAAAAAATATAAACTTATTTTCTTTTTTGATTTATCAATCAATTCAAAATTTTAACCTCGTTTCTCTTCGTAACATTTTTTTTTTTTCGACTTTGCTTGTATAGGTAGCACATTTCGTCTCCTTATAATTTATATAGACATAAAAATGAGGTAATCTATAAAGACAAAAGGAAATGAAAAATATATTTAGAAGGATGACAAGTTGATATTTATTAAAAATAAATCGATATTAATATCCTAGTTGGTTTAGGGGGTGTTTGATGTACATTATGAAAAAAATGTTTTTTTATAATATGATGTTAAAAAATAAGAAAATGTTTTGAATTTGCGTGTAATATTATTTTATTGAAGAACGTGTAGTTGAAAATTAGTTTTGAAAAAATGAATTTTTTTAATAATGTGTTTCAAATAGGGGGCTTAAGTTAAAAATTAGGATTAATGACACAAAATCTCATTAAAAATGTTTTCATTTGCGATATATCCCTACCTATTGAAAATCACAGAAAATCTCATACTTGGAACCTTTTATGTGAAAACTCCTTCCCCCACTGCCAAGATCCATTAGATTTGCCGTTAAAAACAATAAAAATGTCAAAATTAAAAATGAGTAATTACAATTCTAGTACCCAAATTTTTTTATTCTTTATTTTTTGCAAATTAAATACAATTTTTTTATATGTGTCACATACAATACCAAATTTTTAGAACTTTAGTCCATGCCACCCCCACCCCAACCCCACATCACATCACCTTATCTTCTTCCCCCCAAAATAAAATAAAATAAAAATAAAAAAATGCCTCCAAATACAACCAAGCCAAACCCCTCGTACACACATATTGAAATTAGCAATGGGGAAGCAAGACTTAGAAATCCCACCTTTGTGTAGTGATGATTTCATAAGGAGAAAAAGATGGAGAAGAACCCTTTGGTTTATTCTTGGAATTATAGTCATAGCACCTGAGAATTTTCTTAGCTTCATTGTTAGGAAATTTTAGAGTTGAAAGCTCAACTCACAATACAAACTAAACAACACAAAGCATAAAGAAAACATAGAAGCTTAAATTACTGAAACCAAATCATGCTTTCCTTCTATGGCTGAAAGTTATAGGCTCAGGAACAGCCCTTCCACGTTCGCAATCGCCATCCACAAACAAAGAGTTCAACAGATAACGCACAGATTCAATTTTTGGTCATCGATCAAGAACGATCTCCCAAAACACAAAGATTCTAGCTACGAATTTAGAAGAAAAACTACACCGAAACCAGCCACTATTCTAGGCCTGGATATACCTAAGATTAACCCCTAAATCACTAGAAGAATTACTCAAAAATCACCCAAGAGAAGGAAAAGACAGACTTCTCGGGGAGAGAGAGAGAGAGAGGGAAAAGAAAAACAATCGTCTATAATGAATTAGGTTTAGAGCCTCTCAAAGAGATCAAGAGACAAATATCTTGCAAGACTCAATATCAATCGTCCATCTCATCCAACGATCACAAAGGATTCAATCTAGCACAGTCCAAGTGGCTACATAGCTACCAATAAGTGGGTGACACTTAAGCAACATAAGTAAGAATAATAAACAATGTAAATATCACAAATAGCACTAGTCCAGTAGTGTTAGGATAACCATTAAATCCCACATTCATCTTTTCCATTTCAATGAATTGTCTTGATATGTTTGAGGGATTTTAAGGAATTTTGTCAAAGATGGATTGATTGGTTCTTCAGATTATAAGAATTTGAGAATAGAATTGTTGTGATGAATATACGAAGGAAATCCTCTATAAATTTTTGATCAAGTAAATGAAACTTCACTTCATTTGGGACAAAAATGAGGGATTTTGGTTGTGTGGTCATATATTTGTTTGAAAGTGAATAAATTTACCAAATCATGACTTCAATAAATTGTTAATGTGATCAATATACTCTATTTCCAGTCTATGCTTTTTGTTTGTATTTATATTTAGACGTAGACCTTGCGTTCCAATGGATTTGAAATTTCTAGTTATGTTTTTTGTCTATATTTATTTTGGGGGGAAGAGGGTGGGGTGGGAAGATTTGAGATAGTTTATGTTACATATAAAAAAAATTGATTTAATTTGTAAAAAATTAAAAAGTTTGAATTCTGAAATTGTAATTGTTACTTTTTAATTTTGACTTTTTTTTTTTTACTGTTTTTAATGACAAATTCGACGGATCTTGATAGTAGGAGATTTTTGACACAAAAGGTTTTAAACATGGAGTTTTATAGGATTTTCAATAGGTAGAGATATATCACAAATGTAAACATTTTTATTGAGTTTTCTACTATTAATCGTTAAAAATTTTATTTTAGTATATTTGATAAAAGTATGTTTAAAAAGTTGTTAAAATTATGAATTTTATAAAATGTGCTTAAAATTGACTTGAAAAAATAAGATCTAGAAAATAAGAGCATTTATGTCCATTTAACCGTATCAACGAGCCGAGCCGAAACTCGAAGCTCGGACTCGACTCGAGTAAAAATGGTTTAAGCTTTTTTTTTGTTCGAATCGAGCCTAGCTTTTGTTCGATCAAAAAATTTAGGCTCGTCCCGAACTTTCAGTTCAGGACTCAATTTTTTATTATTATTATTTTAATTTTTTTTTATTGCTGCCTGCAAAACGCAAATAGGCAGCCGTCACAACTCTGAAATTAATCTTTATTATTTTACTTTTTTTTTTAAAACATAGCTCGTGACACAAGCCGAACGAGCCACACGAGCGAACCTGAGCCACGGGCCACGAGTCTACTGGCCACATTGACGTTGCTAGGTTCAATTTGTTAAGTGGAATATCTGATTTACGCACCCAGTCCTCATCAGCTCCTTCCAATTGTATCTCGATAGATTGAAAGGGATCCTAACACACATATATTTGGCAATATTTGATTGGTAATTAAAACAAATTTAAATAAAAAAATACCAATCAAAACGGCCAAATCAGTACCTGGAAATTCAACCCGTCTCTCTGTCCGGCTTTTTCTTCTCTTAATCTGTATAAACCCCCAATTTTTCTCCCCTCCACATTTCTTTGGGGTTTTTTTTTTCCTGTCGCCCTCAATACTAGATTGTTGGCATGGCCGGAATCAGGTTGCCGCCGGAGGATGCAGACGTCTCGCAGGCGACGCGGCAGGTGGCCGCCGTAGATCTGATCTCCGACGACGATCGGTCCGTGACCGCAGACTCCTGGTCCATTAAGAGCGAGTACGGCAGTACTCTCGATGACGAGCAGCGCCACGCTGATGCCACCGAAGCCCTCTCCGTTGCGGCCTATCGTGCCCCTTCCGAATACAGGTCCTCTCTGACATTTCTCTAATCCTCCGAACTTTATGGTTTTTCCCGTTAGGAAATTAACTTTCGTTCATGAGAAGAGTGCGGAAGAGAATGGCCACCTCGTAATTAACGAGGGTCAATGTAATTTGTGGAGTTGATTTTACTTTATTTGTCCTATGTATTTCGTTAATTTTAAATGCATATTTCGAATAGGTGATTAATTGAGTTCATAACACCACAACGATTTTAATTGGGGTAAAGTATTATATTTCCAGAAGAAAATGGACCCTTCATAACTAACGCAGGTCCATATAATCTATAGACTTGATTTTACTTGATTTTATTCTATGTGTTTTATTAATTTTTAATGCATAATTTGTAGAGGTGGGATATGATTCAATTAGTTGTTACAGTATAACAATTTAATATGGATGAAGTTTAATACTTTTTGTCAACAATTTGCTATTTAATTCACACGATAAACAGGAGAGAAGTTCTTATAATGAACCAAATATATTGATTACTTGTATTCGGATGTGATGCCCTTTGATCAAAACACTAATAAATTACACTACTATTTGTTAAAAGGAATTATTGTTGCCGAAATTTGAGCCATAGGCAGTTATCCACAATTTGTGAAATTTCCTTATTGCAATGAGCAGTTCTGACAAGGAGGAGCCAGATGCTGAAGCGGTTTCATCATTGCTGGGTTTTCAGAGTTATTGGGATGCCACATATGCAGATGAGTTGGCAAATTTTCGGGAGCATGGTCATGCTGGTGAAGTTTGGTAAGTGTTGCCATAATTTTGTAAGTTATTAAATGTTCACGTTTGGTCATTATCATTCAACTTCACTGAGATACACTTCACGCACTTCTAATTTGAATTTAAAAAAATAGAAAGTGGTTGCAACTGTAGAAATTTTTTGGGGAGTAGTTAGCATGGGATGTTTGGCAACTTTGCTTGAATATGTTCTCCTATATCTATTAGGCCTAGCCCAAAATAGTATTTCAATGAATCGGTATAAAAGAGAATAAGTATACGCATGTTTTTTACTTCACCTTATCCTTGTGTGGATCATATACAAATTCAAAACTTTTCACCATCTGTAAGAAGCTGTAAAATGGTTAAATATTCAGGCTTTATTACTCTCTGGAGACGGATTTTTCTAGGAGTTGGGCTCCATAATCTTCAATAGTAGTACTCGAGCAAGTTCCACTGTTGCTAATTTCTCTTGGGGTTGGGGGATGGCAAAGTGTTCGGTCATTGCAGCGCCAGAATGGACGTGTGAGGGCAATTATTTTTCACATGCCCCCATGTGGGTTACTGGTGATTTCAGACTGGGGGCTATTTTAGGGTCGCTGACAAGATATATCGGAATCTTGCTGCTCTTAACAAACTTGAGTATTTGCTTCTTTTTGTTCTATGGCTCTTTGACTCATCCTGTATTCAGGCAATTATTGGGGAATCCATGTCATATCCATGTTTCCACGATCTACTTCTTAATGATTTCTGCTATATTTCTTTTGATCATCTGATAGTTATTATTTAATGCAAACTTTGCTCTTAAACTGGATTTGTCAATATACTCACAAATTCATGACATCCTGCATTTTTAGCCTGGAAAAAAACCAGCAAAACAAGAATTGGGGGAGAAGGTCACCACAATAATTTAAATAACAATGAACCCCCTTCCTCGTTTCTCCTCTTTTTGCCTTGCAAGGGAAAAAATATGTGAAACTGTATTTTTGGAGCTATACTTAATGCAATGTACTGTATCTTTTCCATTCTGTAGGTTTGGAGCTGATGTGATGGAAATTGTTGCTTCTTGGACCAAAAACTTGTGCATTGGAATATCTCAACGTCACTTGCCAAATCATGTAGATAATGCAAATAATTTGTCTGCTGGAGAGCCTGAAAAGGAGTTGTCTAACTGGAGTGTGCTGGACGTTGGGACTGGTAATGGTTTGCTTCTTCAGGAGTTTGCAAAGCAGGGGTAGGGATAATTTCTTTATGTTCTGCAGCAATTACTCGTTCTTGGAGATACCTAGATTTTTTCTTTTTTTCTGATTTGCTTTAAATTGCAAGTCGTCAGCTCGGCATGTTGTGTCTTTCTTCTTTGGTGCATCATTTGTCTGTAGCATTATTTTTATGAGCACCTCAAGAAACTTTTATAAAGTGCATTTTCAAAAAAAATTCAGATATGGCGGGAAGAGGAAAATTTGGTGCAAGAAGAAACTCCTACCTTAAATATGTATATTCCTCTGCTTCATTAAATTATAAAAGAACAAATTACTTTGTAATAGCTACAGATGGGTTATGCATAACCCTTTTTTTGGGATATCATTCTAATGGTAATTTTGCAAATATTGGATATTTGTTATGATGTGATTCCTTATATTCGTTTTTGGTGAACAATGATTGAGTTTCAATACCTACAATGCCTGTTAGAAGGCAGAATAGGACATTTATTTTGGAGAATAATAGCCGATTTGATGGGCAAGTTTCTTTTCTTTCTAAAAACAGAATATTGAAGGATAAATCCCTCGTGTTGGTGCCCATGTCCACTTAAGTTTTTTCACACGTTCCTGTTGTCTTGATAGTATCTCATTATTTATTTTCAGTTTAGTTTGTTTCTCCTTCTTTCCACCATCCAGTTGTATGCTTATGTTCTTATAAATTTTTGTGATTTTCTCAAATTTTTTGTCTATCATCCTGGAAATTCTAAAACATCCCAAAAGCGAAATGGCGCTCTTAAAGTGGGTAAATCACTAGCAAATATAGCATTTTGAGGTAAGTGCTATAAGAGACTATTTAGATACTTATAGCTGGAGGCAATTTTTTGGTTGGGAAACTCATGGAGATGTATTATCAGCGTCCGGACACGAGACTGGTCCATAAACTAGAAAATGGAAGGACAGAATAAGAGGTGAATGTACATTCATGTGCAAAATACCACTATCCCGTATTATGAGCATGGTTTTATAATATAAATAGCATTGGCAAGTGTAGGAGAAAGTGCTCCAACTTCTCAGTTTGGCCAACGCTTGTGACAACTTGATTTGGAAAGTGAGGCACTGTTGATGCATAGTGTGCTTTTGTATAGACCTATTTAATACAGACCACTGCTTAAACAAGAAAGAGGTAGAGAGAGTCTACATGTACCTTCAAGGATACTTGTGATCTTTATGGTTATTAACATGCTGGGGACTATTTGTTACATGGTCATGATAACGGCCAAAAGATGCATGAATGAAGAAACTACGTGCTTTGAAATTTTTAAAAGTTATTGGTACTCGGCCTATGTTTGAAGCGCACATCACTATGTGCTTCGAAATTTTTAAAAGTTGATTCGAATGCTGTTTGGAATTCATTATATGATTCAAATGTTTTTCTTAAGGCTTGGGAGCCTGAAAATTCTTTTCTATTGTTGGAACTGCTTTAACAATTTTGTCAAAATTTAGGTATAGTTTGTCTGTTAATTTGTATCATGAATACATTACTTCTCCTGTGACTTCACTAGTGCAAGAGAAAAAGGTTTGCTAACAGCTTACGAAATGTTGTTTGATGATGTTCTATGCTATGCTTTTCACAAAAGTAAATACGGACAAGATATTTTGTTTACTGAAAATGTTGTTAATTTTAGTCTCGATCTTTTATACAATTAAAATTATGAAACTTCTGAAGAACTAATTGTGGTATTTCTGCATCTAAGGTTCTCTGATCTCACTGGAACGGATTATAGTGAAGGAGCAATAGATCTAGCTCGAAGCCTTGCTGATCGTGCTGAATTCACCAATATTAAGTTCTTGGTAAGTTATATCCTTATTTTTTTTTCTCATGACAATATGACGTGTTCCTCTCATTTGTCTCTACAAGGTTAATATAGTTTTGTGAATTTTAAAACATTTTGAAAATTTATTACTGGATATGCCACAAAGTGATTGTTTGTTTGCCGAGGTGTGTTTGTTTTGATCGCAATATTAATAAGAATATGTCATGCTAGATGCTGCGCTCATAATTTAAACTTGAAGTTTGTGTGTAGGACACTGAAAAGTTGAAAAGGCCAACTTCGTTTGACTTTAATGAGGTAGGAATTTGAGGGAGTATAAGACTTAATGTACCCCCAGACCCTCTATCTGGCATTTATAATGTTACTCCGTACGTCCCAGAGTTAGCAAGTCTTAAGTGGACAAGCTTATATTTCTTCTATCTTCTCAATGAATGATATTCTCTTGTGACAAGACCTAAGAAGCTCTTAGATGGAGTCATGGACGCAAGTGTCCAACACGTATCGTGTCAAACACGGCGACATGCGATTTTTTGAAAAAGTTCCGACACGATACGTCGACGACACGTTGATTAAAATATTATTTTTTAACTTATTTAATTTAATAGTCTAAAGTAATAATTTNTAAAATTTTACATGTTGCTTTGTTGAAGGATAAAGATGCAAACAAAAAAAAAAAGTAAAATATATTTGGCAAAAAGAAATTTTACAGTGCATTTAATGTTATTGGCCCAACAATTTGAATTGAAAATTTCACAGATTCTTCATTGGTTTACATTGGTTTTCTTCCTTAGCAGTCACGTCTTTTCATTTCCTCTCTTCTTGTTTTCTTCCTCAGTCTTCACATTTCTTCTTCACAGTCACCATACGCATTTCTTCAAATCATCTGTTTTTTACTGTTTTCCTTCCGCCATCTGCATTTCTTCGTCCCCAACACGTCGCAAGGAACTCCGACACGCGTCGACGATGTATTGGAGACGTACCGGTGTCCAATACGTGTTGGATATCGATACGTCGACGTTGACAGCGTGTCCATGCTCTACAGGACAAGACCACTGACATTCAATGCCACATGATTAACAACTTCCCTTTTTATGAAAAATTTAGAGAACTTAGGGGTATCCTTCCTTTATAACATACAAAAGACGAAATATTGCTGTATTATTAAGATGGAGGCGCTGGACAATTATGTGACATGAGCATTGTACTTTTATCTTCTTATAGATGTAGTCTGTGTATAATTTAAATTTTATGGCTGGAGATTTCTATTACTGGAAAAAAAAAATGTGTTTTCAGAGTTTAATCTACAATAATGTCAATTACTTCCTAATTTTTTGTATTTTCAGTAAACACTATCCATTGCCCACAGGGCAATGGATCAGAGATAGTTGGATAAAATTATTACAAGTACTGATGACAGTGCTTCATGAGACTACATCCTTATCCAGGCTGTGGATTAGTGACCTTGGAGCATTAACCTGTGATTACACGATGTAATCCTCTTGGTGAATTCGATGTCTAAAAATTTCCCTTGTGGGTACGAGTAACAATAACCCTCGTTGATTAATTATGACCATTATGTTTCAACCAAACTAGCTGCAAAGAGGGACCCGCATGCAGGTCATGAAGTAAACAAAGATCGAACAGAGCTGTTTTATTATAAATATTTGTCTCTGCAGGAAGACATGTTTAAAGTTTTGATTATACTTTCTTTCCCCTTTCATAGCATGTTTAATGGTGCTCAGCTAGTGTCCTCAAAATATAATTGATCCTATATACAATCATCTCATTACAACTTCTCTTAAAAAGGATAAGTAAGGGAGTCTCAATTTATTGCACTAATATCAATTCAAAATACACTAAGTTTGTAGAATCAACTGTTGAGGGATGCAACCTAAATTTTTGGTAGTAGACCCCCTTTTATTTCTTTTATCGAGGGTGTAAGCATCCCAGCCCAAAAAATTTCACCAAAAGTAAAAGACCATAGTAACTGTTGTGTGGATAAATGCACAGGATGAACTGTGCCAAGTGCCCTGCTGGTGTTAATTTTAGATAGTTAATGGTCCTATTATTTGCTATTTGTATCGTACATGATCATTAGATATACTTTCTCAGGTACAAAGGTTGATCTTTATTCTTCTGAATTTTGGTTTTCAGGTTGATGACATTCTCGATACCAAATTAGATAAGAAGTTTCAGCTTGTTATAGATAAGGGGACTTTAGATGCCGTTGGATTGCATCCTGATGGTCCTTTCAAAAGGTGAAATATAATCTTATATTACTTGGTGTCTTTTTTTTTTTACCAGGTCTTGTATTTCATGACACTATGGATCAAGTTCTATGTATCTAATATAGTCGTTCACCAGAAATGAAATGAAGTTTCCTAATGTCTCCAAACTGAACGGATTGACAATTAGACAATTGTTATTTTCTGTTTCAGGTCAATGTATTGGGACTCCATCTCGAGTCTTGTGGCTTCTGGTGGATTATTGGTGAGCATCTGCAATATATGATCCCCTTTTATTGCCATTGTTATGTCGGTCATGTCTCAGAATTTCTACCTGCTTTTAAACCTTCATTACGTGAGCTTGTTTGATTTTTATCACGCGACTGTGGGAGGATTGAATATTGTCTTCAGGAAATGTATGAATTTGACGCTTATCTACTTCTGAATAAAGGATCATATTTTCTTGTTTTTTACAGGTTATTACGTCATGCAACAGTACAAAAGATGAGCTGATACAAGAGGTGGAGGCTTTCAATCAAAGGAGTGGTGCGTCTCCAGAATCTGACACTGCTGTTGACCTAGATGCTTCCAGAGATCCCTCTCCATTCCAATACATCGACCATGTTCAGTCATATCCAACATTTACCTTTGGAGGATCAGCTGGTTCACGTGTTGCCACTGTGGCATTTCTAAGAAACTAAAATCCCAACTCGTTTCAACGTGCTTTTAGTTTTTACTAGTCTCATCAACTTATATTGAGTTGTTGCTTAATATGGAGAGAAGTACAAGCATACTCAATTTTTGAAATGACGACATTGCCTTGGGGTATATATACTCGTTTTTGGCTACTAATGTAACAGTAGAAGGGAAAAGTGATGGATTGTGGTTTTTGCGCATTCAAATGACATACTCATTTCCTGATTTCTTCATCCCACTCCCCTTTCTTTAAATTTGATAAATGGCTAGCTGTTCATGCTTCCAAATTCACATTATAACGGGCGTTTGGAGTTTGTTTTTTATTTTTGAATGCTTCCTCAGGTGTCTGACATATCACCAAGGTGTACGGGTATTTGATCTGGTGTAGCTTAGCTAATCAGTAAAATGTTTTTTGGCCGTGATATAACATATGTAGAATTCAAATTCTTCATATTAAAACAAGGTGCAAGGTGGTCCTGGTGATGCATTTATGTATCATACAAATTCTTCGCATGGTCACATAAGGTGCAAGGAATCAGGTTGATGTTTACCGGCCAGGAATCTATTGTTACGTCTGAATTATAAGATTCTTCGTATGTACCAGACTACCAGGTTGGTGTTCACGTAAGGTGCGAGGAATCAGGTTGGTGTGGGGAACATGCTCGTACCTTCACGTAAGGTGCAAGGAATCAGGTTGGTGCTTAGAGGCCAGGAATTTGTTGTTGAATTATTCAAGTACAGGAAAAAACAGATAGAAACTGTATGGCTGCCTTTTTATGGTCATCTTCCAATGGTAATCTGTCAAATGTTCATTGTATGATTTCTGTACCTATAGCATTTTTGTTTATTGTTTCATCTGAATTATAAAATTCAAGAAAAAGGGAACCAATTGATTGGAATGGGTAAACGTTTTGTTTTTCTCTGTTTCTTTTACTTCTATTTCTAGTTTCTACACCTGCCCTATTTTTAACTCTTGATCGACCATTGAAACAGTCAAACTTTTGTCTAGTCTATGACTATGAAGTTCGTCATGACCAATGTATGCACAAGAATTTGATGCGATATATAGTATTAAAATTGCCTGGAAACCCTGTTTGGAGAGGCGGAACAGACTGTCGTACATCGTATTTAATTGAGGTGCTCTGGGTCGGGGTACATTTTACCTAATCCGAACTGCTCTAGGAGTTTGATGAATTCACTAGATAGAGAAAAAGCAAAAATAATTCACAATAAAGATTATTCAAGAAAAATTATACAATAATAGTCTTTTGAACTAACTTTAAAGTGAGATTTTTTTTTTTTTTTTTTAAATGTGCACGGTGCCTTGTTAAAAAAAAAAAATGAAATGTCACACTATCAAATGAGCAGGATGAAAATCTGAATTGAAAAAGCACATCACAGCTGAATACATATGACATGTTTAGGTTCGGTCTGTTTTACATTAATTCCTCATTTATAGAAGAAATCCAATCGTTTGTGGACTTCATCCAGTCGTAACATTTGACTTGCTCCTCACATATTTTTAATGGCAACGATCACTTTTTTAAGGCAACGGTCATATTTTTTCTACTTTTGCACAGAAATGGGAAACAAACAGGGCAAAATATTAGACATTGAACATTGACTTTCTTCTTTAATTATTTTCGGTTCAACGTACTAAACATAACTATGACATTATACATTCTCTCTCAAAAATGATGTTTGTGTGCGCGTTTACATTTTTTTTGTTTTTTAAGAGATAAGCTTTCCATTTGACGCCCATTATTTGAAATTATAATTTTTGAAACAATATTTTTTTGGAGAATGTGCAGTTGAAAAAGAAAGATTTTTTTTTTTTATTTACGTGTAATATTATTTTATGAAAGATTGTGCGGTTAAAAATTAAAAGAGAAAAATAAATTCTTGAGATAATGGGGCCAAAAGGGGAGATATATACAAAGTTTTATTTTTATTTTGTTGTCATAAATAATTTAGTTCTTTTCTCACTCCAATTTTTAAATAAGTGTACAGGATGCGAAGTTTCTAAAGTTGGCCAACTTCTTTAGAGGAATTGTATGCTTTGGGTGTGGGCAAGTTCCTATATTTCACAATCATAAGATTTCAACTTCTTTTATTAATTTTCAAACAAGTCTATCCAACAAACTCGATGCCTTCTTAAGCACATTGTCAAGCTATATGGTTGTGAAGGTTGTTAGGTTACCAATTACTCAACTCAACATAGAAAAATCTTAGTATAGATTGAATATTTTTAGCATTTAATATTCTGGATCTGAAAAAGTGAATTTTCAAGAACGAGAATCTTATGATATGTTTGGAATCTCTTTTCATAATCATCCATGCATGAAACACGTATTGATTCTTGAAAGTTGGACAAGATAGCCTTCCGTAAGAATTATATTGCTCCTAGTTTTCAATAATAAAAATATGAAGGCGATACAAAGATTAATGTCTTGCTCGTCGCACATGAACTTCCAGTGAATACTATTTGCAAAAGAATGAATACACAAATAATAAAAAAGAAATATACATCTGATGGTAAAAGCAGTGAAGTAAATTCTTGTCATTTGAACACGCACATGCGAACTTCATAAACTCATATGAACCAAAAGGGAAATAATGTAGAGGCAAAAAGTTCCAATGAAAATTGTGAGTCCAAATGTTCCTCCAACCCTTCCTACAAGTTGAAGAAACTGAACAGATTCTTCATCTCTTTTGCGTCTGTAAGAGTACGTCGGTACATAGTTCCATCCTTGCTCAGCTACACAGCACCTCTCCAGTCTCTCCTTCATCCTAACTTCTTCTATTCTATCTCTCAAAACGCGTAAATTTGCATCCACAATACTGCTCGATCTCCCTACAAAGATGAACAAGAAGGTTAAAATCTGCATCCACAATATCTGTGTGTGTGTGTGTGTGTGTACAGTATCTGATAATTACCTTCATCTCTAAAACATTGGGCTCTCACTGCTGGAAGGGGCCGAGAAACCCTAGTTTTCTTGCATGGGAGGACAGCACCACAGATATGAATTGGTAAAGAAGAAACCATGTTCTCTACAGAAACACCCACTATGCTTCACTTAAACCAAGAAAAAGAGGGGCTGATTTTTGGGCTGGTGTTTTCAATTCTCTGTTAATCAAAGATTTTGTGCAGTTTAAGCAAAGATTATGGGAAAAATAAGTCTCCTGAATTTGGGATGGGCGTTTAGTTAATCAAGAATATGATCTGATACTACAAGGATAATGCAGATAGAAAAAAAGTTTAGGTTCGACGGTAATATATATATATATATATATATATATAAAAACACA
>CAIGRB010038072.1:36697-72890 GCA_903798255.1 Fraxinus quadrangulata
GCCTTCAGCCATTCAATTATTATATTTTTCATTTAATTTAAACTCAATTATTTACTTATAAGTGAACATATATGTACACTTCTTAAGCTTAGTCATACATACTCTTAGCTGATGGGATTTTTATTTTAATTTAAACTCAATTATTTTGGAGGGATAAGGGGGGCTGCTTTTGGTACAAATTAATTTAATTCAGAGTTAATAAAACCAGCACATAAAGTCTTCTTTTCTAGTAATTTCCCCTTAATTTAATTTTTCCTCGTTTTGTCTTGATCCTTAATTAATTTTTTAACATTAATGAATATGGTCAATGTTTAACAGCATTATTAATTAATTTCGACATAACTTTTTAATATACAATTTACTTTCGTTGAATATAATGCAGTTTCCGGCAAAGAAAGACAACGTTAACACAAGAGGTTTGACTCCTCTTTCAACTCTATCACCTTGATCAAAAACAAGTTCACGTCCTTGTTTGACCGTCATTATTTTCAAAATCTTTTTTCTACGTACTCATTTCAATTATATATTTACAAAATAAAATATTTTTTACGTAAATCCAAAAAAAATTCCTACTTTTTAACCACACATTCTCATAAACATCATAATTCAAAACACTGTTTTTTAGAAATAATGACCACCAAACACGAGCTAAATAATAACTATTTTTCATAGAATTGACTTATGGGCAATTCATAGATCTTTCAAATAATCATCTCAAAGAGACAGATTCAAACAGAACAAACAAAATTAAGGGTCAATAATCTATAGGGAAAAATTAAAAATATTAATTATGAAATAACTTTTGTTGAACAAAGAAGAGTTTGAACCAGGCCAACATAAACGCCAAATAGTCACAAGTAGGATGAGGACGTTCTTCGTTAGAATTAGAGAACAGAACGATTTATTTTATATTTAGTGTAGGACAAATTTTGTGTTTCATTTTTCAAAAATAAGGGAAATCAGTGACACAGTTTTTCATAATATTTGGATGGATAGGAGATTTTATGTGATTCTTAAATTGACAAGGATCCAAAAGCTAATTTCAATATTTATCACAAAAATATGCACATGTTTGGCAAAGCTTTTGAAGTCAAAAGCTACTTTTAAATAATTTTATGTAAGTATTTTGTATGGCTAAATGAACTTTTAAAAGAAACTAGTCTAACGTAGCTTTTTTTAGTGAAAACTTCATCAGGAATCTTTTTTACAAGAAGCAAAAGTCCTACTAAACGGGCCTTAATACTCGCAAGATACAAGAACATCATCTACAAGAAGTAAAAATCCTGTCAAACATGGCCCAAGACCCCAAATACACAACTTACAAGCTAATGTGGACAATTCTATCTAGATTGAGAGTATTCACTCATGTTACCTAAAAATAGATGTCAATTGGACCAATACTGATGCTGCGGATTTTTTTTATTTTTTTTAAATACGATATTATCCTAAATGGGAACTAAAAATTAATACTTGTTGATACAACCAAATACCAATTACAACTTGTTAGGATTTATGTTGTATTGACAATTTTTTAGACAAAAAGATTATTATAAAAGGAATAGAATTGTTATAAAAGAGCTGAAAAAGTCAACGAGTCTTTTAAATGGTTATATAGATAAATTATGAGTTTTTTTAGTTTGAGTATGGAACAAAGAGAAAGAATAGCTGGATTTACGTTAGCCTGTCACCCGACTCTTGCTCGAGTGACATACGTCTTGCTCGCCTGCCGTTCGAATGTCGGAGTTTTTCGAGATATCCTAATTTGCGTTTTTCAAGAGTTTTATCTATCATATACTGTTTAGATACATTTTATTATTAATACCCAAAGCCTACTTTTTGTGTGTGGTTGATCATCATTATACATCCTTGTATCTTTATTCCAAGATCTAAGAATACATTCAAACATTGAGATTAAACATTTGATTCTTGAGATCAATCAACCACAAATTGGGAAAAACATCAAAGTCAAATAATTCAAAACACTTACTTCCTAAATATCATCGGAAATGTATTTTCTCAATAGTTTTTAGAAATTGGTGGAGATTGAGAAAGATAGGACAGCAAGCACAGAAAGAGTACAAGAACATTGTGTTCTTGTGACCTACAGAAGATAGACAATTTTAGAAGATCGGGAGCAAATGTGAGTCTAGTGGATTTTCAAGATTGGATCGTACTGTAAGTTCTTATTGTCTATAGTAGAAATTACCGGCTTGATCCCAAAAATTTTACCCAGTTAAGAGTTTTCTCCGCATCAAATCTTGTGTAATTTATTGCTTTAATTATTATTGTGACAATTCAATATAGGATAATATAGATTTGTTTGAACTAACCATCTATAAATAATTAAAAAATGACTTGTTACTTTTAATTGTATAATTCCGCACGTTGGGTTTAGATATTCAGTAATTTAAAATTTTCAAATGATATCAGAGCCTAATAGCGACCTTTGACCCAAAATTTTGTCTAGATGAGTCAATCAGTTTCTAATTCAGGGTCTGAGTGAGATATGGAAGTTTGGGAGGCTTATGAACAGATATTTGAGGATATTCTTAAGATTAAGAAGGTGAATAAAGTCGTTCTTAAAACTGTTAATGCACTTGAATTAGAAAAGGAGAGTCTTATAGCCAAACTTGAGGAGTTGATTAGATGTTTGAATGAATTAAGAGTTGAGAATGAGTTTTTAGATGTAAAGGTTAAATCTCTTACGAGTGATTTTGAAAAATCAAATGCCCACTTCAAAATTTTTCTAGCAGATCTAAGAAAATAGATAACATGATAGGTCTGAAAAAATCAGCTGGGAATACAAGAGATTTTGACGATAATGAAATAAATTCTCATACTACTTCATCTTCAAACAATAAGTTTGTACCTACCTCAAAGTCCAATGTTCAAAACTTGAAACCTAGAGCTGCTCCTAGGTTCATCCCCCACATGTCACCATTGTGATAAGATAGAGCACATAAGACCTAAGTATCACAAGCTATTGAATAAGAACACGACCAAGAATGTAGATGTCCGAGGATTGAAATCACCGGTACAACATATGTTTCCTCAAACTAAGGTTCAAAATTTGAAATATAGGATTGTTCCTAAATTTATTCCCACGTGCTTCAATTATAGTGAGTTAGGACATACAAGGCATAAGTATAAGTGTTATAAATCCCTAAATAGAAATAGAAATAAGAATTTCACCAAAGTTAGAAATCAGGATGCTGATGGTGGAATTGATTTCCTCACTAATCAAGTGAGTCATTTGACTAAATTAATGACACGGTTAAACTCGAAATAAGTCTTCCACTAGACATGTTTTGGTGAAAAGAGTGATTTGAAAAGTTTTGAAATTGATCACTGGATTGTTAAATGTAGGAGTGTTTGTATACCTAACTGATTATGTGTTTTTGATGCATACATATGCTTGTTAATTGTGATTCATACATTATTGCATGCATCTCACTTTTTTATGTAGTTTGATTTTAAAAAAAAAAATTGAAAAATTGAAGGAAAAAAAGGAAAGGATTTTTTTTAACTACAACATGATAAATGATTTATTTGAACGTGTATGTTGTGACCAAGTATAAGTTTAATTGATGTGCTGTAGTATATTTTTCATTATTTTATTTAGATTTATGTGGAGTATTTAGTATATGTTTTTTCATGTACCATCTGCATTGTATATACTATGATCTTGTGAGTGAGTCTTAACCGCGTGTATGAGATTTGGGATGATCATATTTGTTGGGAAGATGACCTTGAACATTTATTGACCTTAATTTATTAGACATAAACTCAATATATCCCCTTAAATAAGAGAAAAAAAATATTTCATCTTATACTCTTTTTTGAAGCCAATATGACTTGAGCAATTAAACTCGAGGGGTTTCTTATAACCCGATGTCCTATGGTCAACTAGTTTGGAGTCATTAGCCCAAAACTCGTTACATGAGTCATCTTAGTTTCTTAATGAAGAAGAATCTGCACATAAGATGTAAAAAAATTTAAAAGAAAGATGACGAGTTTAAAAAGAAAAATATAAATTGTGTGAAAATGTATATATGCTCAAAGTAAGGGGAGAAAAGAATAATATACATGAAAAACGAGCTTTATTTATAGATCCAAATATACATTATTTGTTTGATTTTCATTAGTAGGAGAATAAACTTATTTAATAGTGATGTTTAGCATGTTCTTTTTCACAAATTTAAGGTTCGGAGTCTTGATAACAAGAAATCAATGACATTTAACACACGTGAGTTACTTATACAATTTACTCCATTTAGATTTGAACTGAGTATGTGAGAAAGTTTACATATCATTGATTATACTTATGAATGCTATCAATTGCATCTTTAAGTTATATATTGCTGTTATAGTTTCCTTCGTCATTTGTGACAAAAAGAAGAAGAGTGACACATTTTAATTTAGTAATTTTAGTCTGGCATGTTGCATTTTTATTTTAATTTAAGTTTTGGAGAGTTTGTAGTGGGGGGAGATGACAGTATTTGGATTTTTTTTTTTAATGCTTAGCTTTTTTAAGTTTTGATTTTTTGTGATATTAAGTTTTAGTTGATGTTTTAATTAACATTAGTATTGCTTCTCAATCTAGATAGCATATTTATGATAGTCTGTTTCAATTATTATATTTTCTATATCACATGGTTTTATACTTGATATTTGAGTTGTTGCTTTCAAGGAAAAAAATTCGAGAAATGCAAGAGATAGACATTCAGTTTGAGTTTGGGTAGATTAGTTTGTTTTTACATCATTGACTTGTATTGTATAGTTTTGTCACAGAATGTCAAAGAGGGAGATTGTTAGAATTTATGTTGTATTGACAATTTATTAAACAAAATGATTATTATAAAAGAGTTGTAAAAGTCAATGAGCCTTTTGGGGAGTTGTATAGATGAATTAGGAGTCTTTTGGTTCGAGTATGGAGAAAGAGTCGTCGGATTAACGCTAGCCTGACGTCCGACTCTCGTTCAAGCAACACATCTTTCGCTCACTTATCGCCTAGCACTCGAGTGACGGAGTTTTTTCAAGAAATCCTAATTTGCATTTTTCAAGAGTTCTGTCTATCTTATACTACTTAAATACCTCTTATTATAAATACCCAATATCTAGTACGTTTTTGTGTGTGGTTGATCATCATTATACATCCTTATTTCAAGATTCAAGAACATATTCAAACATTGAGATTAAACATTTGATTCTAGAGATCAATCAACCACAAGTTAGGAGAAATATCAAAGTCAAATAATAAAAAATATCCACTTCCTATATATCATCGAGAACGTACTTTCTCAATAGTTTTCAGAGGTTGTTGAAAATTGAGGAATGTTGGATCGCAAGCATAGGAAGAGTACAAAAACAATGTATTCTTGGTGATCGATAGGAAATAGACAATGCTAGAAGATCGAGAGTAAGCTTCCAGCAGGTCTTGGAAATTGCAGGAATTAGATCGGCTAGTCTAGTAGGTTTTCTAGATTTGATCATGCTGTAAATTCTTATTGTCTATAGTGGAAGTTACTGGCTTGGTCCCGGAGTTTTTAGCCAGTTAAGGGTTTTCTCCGTCATAAAATTGTGTTTTTTATTACTTTAATTATTATTGTGGAAATTCAATATATGATAAAATTGATTTGTTTGATCTAACCATCTAGAAACAATTAGAAAATGATTTGTTGCTTTTAATTGTATAATTCTGCACGTTGGGTCTAAATATTCGGTAATTTAAAACTTTCAAAGAATAATCTAATAGTTCAACCTGAAGCTAGTTCATTTCTTCATTTTCTCTGATGCAGTCGATATTTACAAATAAGATACCCAAACAGGCTCTCTATCAGGCTGTACTCTTTACAGCTATGCAGCAACAGCTCGATAACAGGATCCAAGATGATGGCACTGCAGCAAGGAATCAGATACTGGATCTTCCGGTCATGGAATATAGTTGCATCACCAAACAGATTGGAAGCATCAAATATTTGGAATGTGAATGTGAAGCGACTCAGGCAGTTGTCTTGGTATCTCGTTTTCCTCGTCAGAAGTAGGAATGGAGAGAATATGGGAGTCCTAGCACAGAGAAAATTGGAAGATCAATTGAAAAAATGAATCCTATCTACTTTATGCTAAAAATGGAGAAAAAATGAATATAAATGGAAGCCTGCTAGTATACTAAAGAACATGAAGAGTATTATACATGACAGAATCTGCGCTACAATTTTTATAATGACGGGATGTGTTTCGTCTAAAACTGAACCAGTTCTAATCGCTGAACAAAACATAACCCCCGTCAAAGAGAACGATTGCAAGAATTTAGTGTCCTCTTGATTGGATAATGGTGTAAATGACTGCAATACAAGCAAAAACTGAGGTTTGCGAGGGACTCTAGGGAGGCATATACCAGAAACTGTTAAATGAAACAACTGATTTTCTTATTTTGTGTACTTTGGCTATAACTATGACGTTTTTCTTGAAATTCGATCCTGAATGTATCACAAGCTAAACCAATCTTCTTACTTGATCAAATATGATTATATGAATTAGCAAAGACGCTGTACTTTTTTCAACCAACAGTCCTCAACAAACTCATGTTTAGTTTTGGTCTACCCCTTCCATTATTTATCCTCAATCGGTGCCATCTATACATGTTGGCGCATATCCTAATCAAAATATGATACTAAAAACTTCAGCAAGGGAAAGGATCAATTGCAAATCAAAAAGGTATCAGATAGCTTACAATGTTGATAGAAATAAGGGTCACTAGTAAGCATAGTTACACTCATTTGAGAAATATTAAATAATTGAACTACCTGGTGGTTGCGCCTATTTAGAACGCAAGTTAATGCTTGGACCATAATATAGATCGGCAAAAGAATTCCAATTGTTCGCAAGATAAGTATCTGAAAGGGGAAATGGGTATGATCTTAGACACTTCCATTCTCAATACATTCAGTTTAAAAAAGAAAAAAAAAGGTTAAGCAAATGGAAGAGTATTCATTGGTTAGGAATCTCACCATGAAGAGAGAAACTGAATATTCGTCACTTCCATAAATGATGAATGGAAGAGTATGGCGTAATACCAGAAGAACCACGAACTAGAGAAATACAAGCAATGAGATTATCTTAATCAATAAATACTATTGATTCACTAGCTAGCATGGAAAAAAAAAGGTCAAATTTACGCATCAGAAAGTAACTGAAGGCCGATACATGTGATTTTTAGTGAAAATCATATTAGAAACGACATATCAAACGTCTCTGCCTCGCACACATTAATGTTAAGTGGGAAAAAGAAGCAGCCATGGATGTGGAGAGAGAGAGAGAGAGAGAGAGAGAGTACAATCATGGCAACCATGCGGCAACATGTCATGCTTCTTGTATTTGGAACATGATACCCAACGGAGTTTGGATCCAGAAAATTGCCACCAGCAGGAACCATTGTTATGAATTGAGGATTATGCAAGTCAATTCGGGATATCTCCCAATTTCCCCTGAGATATTACCGCATTGGACTTGTGATTACTAATTAACAGTTAAAACACAGATACTATACAAATTCAACAAAAAGAATAAACAAATTTGATATAGGTATAGCTGCAAATCAGAAAAGTTTCAATATCCATATATGCATGTAAAAACGCAAAAGAAATACCTAAAATTCATCGGAATACTACCGCAATGGAACAGAGGAGGTCGAGCTCTATAACCAGGCTCGAATTGCTGCAACCTCACATGCAATGAAAAAGAAAGATAAACACAATTTTCTTCAATAGAGAAAAATAGATTGAAATGAGCTTTGTCAATACTGAAAGCTGGAAGCCAATAGAAAATCCTATTGTTTCAGAAAAAATAAATGAATTGGAATATCATAAAAGTAATTACACTATGTTTGAAGGTAAACTACGGCCACAGAACTGAAAGTAGAATTGTTCCATAATTTGAGCTCATTTTTCACAAATCAAACTCAATTTTGTTTCATCAAATGCAGCCATAATACTAAAAATATACCTGAAGGCAAATCTCGCAAATGGTATCTCCCTTTTCATTGCACCACTTTTGCACACAATCGCGGTGAGCATACTGCATGTATAAAAGAAACACAGAGTGTTACCCTTAAACCAAGTGAAATCACTTGGGGAATCATCAATTCTAGAGAAATAAAAAATAAAAAAAATAAAAAAGGAGGTAGAAAGGAACATTAAAAAGTCTGTAAATTACATGTCCCAGAAAATTGGTAAAAGAGCGAAAGTGGCTCAGCTTTAGAAAATACTCAAAATTTTATTGCAGACTAAATTGTTTACATTGAAAGCATTGGACATTCATTACTAGTAAAGGTGGTATGTTGTCATAAAGTTTTGTCAAGTCCAACAATATAGATAAACAGAGATTAAAATCACATATTTACGAGAAATACACGTATCCAATCATTAGTTTCAAAATGTAATGCCAGCAAAACCACACAACTCCTTGTAAGAAAACTTTAAACTACCAACTACAACTGAAATCAACCAAGACTATGATTTTTTAGAAGATTAAAATGGAGTAATCAACAATTTGAACACAGAGTACATGCACTAACTTTCATTAGGTATTGATAACATGTTATATTACTCAGCATCAGAAGACTAACCTTCAAGCTCCCACGACAGGAACAAGGTACCTCCATGGTCGAGGCTTCATCCTCATCTTTGCAAATCTTGCATTCTACTATTTTCCTTGGAGATGATCCTGTGTCAATATCCATCCTATGGGAAGAAAAGTTACTGTTCATATCTTGAGAAATCAATGGTGATGCATGTTGCAACCGGTTTTTACTCTGGATAGCGGCTTCGAGAGTGGATTCAGTGAGCAATCTATCCTCCAATATCATAAAATGATCACACATCCTCGAAACTAGATAAACAATTTCTTTTGGAAACTTTTTAGTCTTACAGTTAAGATGAAGAACATACACAGCAGGCCAATCTCTTGTGCAATTACGACCGAATAGTATATCCAACTAATTCACCTGAAATCAGATTTTCCACAGGGTGATAATCAGTAAAAAACAACAAACATGAGCGTTAGAACAAAATGGAATCTGAAAGTAACTGAAGGTAGAGCTCTTGCAAGAAAAGTGAAATTTTGGTAATAAAGAAGACAACTTTACAAAATGGAGCTACCTAGCATCTGCAGTAAAATAAAGGTCGAGATATAGAATTTCCCAATGAGAAAATAAAGAAAAACAACAATAAAATTCAAGTCCTCAATATTAAAATCAGATGCAATTGAAAAAAGAAAGCAACTCCAAGAACATCAAAAGAAACTACCCAAAAAGAAAAAAACCATCTTGGGTATAATCAGAAAACAGTACTTGAAGATATTAATAGGTAGCAGCAAATGGGATATGTTTCGCACATTGAAGATGTTTATAATGTAAAAAATGCGCCTTTTCTGACCAAAGAGAATAATACCACAATATAATTTTTTAAACACGTATCATAATCAATATGAAATGAAGTTTAAAGAATGAACAGAATATGAGAAGGAAAACGTACAAGAAACGGACTGGGATTTCTTCTTGTTGTTCATCATTCTTTTCTTGACTTGTATATCATGATTCTCAGTGTTTAATGTTATGATTATTATATTGTTGAGGTTTTCAGCTTTGTTCCCTTTTGGGCTTTGCTTTTCCTTGAGATTTGAAGTTGAGTGTTGTCACCATTTTTATGATTTATACATTTTCCATAGTACATACACACACATATTCTCTTTTTCACGCACGCACATCTTGGTGCGTCGGCAATCCCTATCCTCCCACTTTCTCCACCCAAAAAGTGGGGATAGAGAGAGATTGATTCGGCACGATTCCTTTGGCTTTCAGTTCCCCTGTTACGGCATTAGAAAGGAAACGTTATTATCAAGAAAATTGCACGACTAATAACAACACGTTTGGCTAATGTTTTAAGAAAATTTTGATATATCCGAATTATATTTGAATAATTTAAACTCCTCTTGATTTTAATCTGAAATTAAATAACGATGCAGCGAGAAAGTGCAATATTATATTTATCGTCAAACACTATCAAAATTCTAGTTAAAATATCGAGGATCGGTCAATTAAGACTAGTTGATTCACAAGTTATGACTTTTTACGAGTCTTTAAATTTTTGAAATTTTTGAACTAGTAATTTAGCATGTACGAAGCATGCAGAGGTCTGACTTGAGCTTCAAGGATCCAAAAGGTCTTCATCCTTTTTTTCTTCTATTATTTTTTCGTAGATACTTGGAAGTTATTTATAATTGATTTAAATTATAAACAAATAGAAATAAATAATAGATAAATACGTAGTAATTATGAATCCTACGAAATATAAATATATAAATAGGTAGTAATAATTTAGCATGTACGACGCATGCAGAGGTCTGACTTGAGCTTCAATGATCCAAAATGTCTTCATCTTCTTCTTTTTATATTCTATACTTGGGAGTTATTTATAATCGATTTAAATTATAAATAAATAGAAATAAATAATAGATAAATAGGTAGTAGTTGTGAATCCTATGAAATATATAAATAAAAGTGATTTGAACGATTATAACAAATTATAAAGGACGCCAAACAAGATTTAACCATATCAGTAATGTGTATTGCATCAGTCGAAATTTGCTTGCTGGTTGTTCCGGTCGAACCCCATGTAGCCGGCTTGGAACTTGTCCAGGTGGGTGAAATGACTGTAAGTTAAAAGAAGTCCAACAAAGTCCATGTTCGACCCCATATTATTTTCAAAACCAACCCCCCCCCCCCCCCCCCAACCCAAAAAAAAAAAAAAAAAGGTCTCAAACAGAGGCAAAATAATTCTTATATTAGTCGGCTCTTAAACATATAATACAAGTTTTTTTTTTTTTTTTTAATTGTATTTTCGTCGTTCAAATGTTCTTAAAAGTTTCAAATGAAGCCCACGTCGATTTCCACTAATTGGATAAAACTTTGTCATTTTTCGAGCAAAAAGCATATTTTGAGTATTTTCACTTTGGCCCTTAAAAACTGAAAAAATGCAAAATGACCCAAAACAAACAACACTTAGCTACAAGTCTAAGTGAGTTGATAAGTTCATAATTATTGTATTTGAATGGGGGGTGTGGGTCTGTGGGATGTTAACCTACGCATTAAATAAGTAATTGCTTTGTCATTTGTCACTCAAGTCTTTAGATAGATGACAAGAAGCACAAATAACAGTACATAATATTTATATCAAATAATTATTTTATGGACTAACTGAACAATTTAATTTTTGTTAAGATGAACTGAATATATAATAACATAAAATTTTTATTATAACTAATAAATGGCCAGCAATACTACCAGGGACATTTAAGTCCAATATTTGCTGTATATGAGTTTTGTACCAAATTAGAACTTCTCTGCTCTAGGCAGTTTAAACCAGATAAGTAGAGCTCAAGCATGGAATACGAATTGTGTTAATTCTAATATATGAATATCATGCACTCGTGAGCAGATCATAAAAACAAAATCACCAAGTCTTTGAGATATACGGACTGCGGATAGTGTTAAACTTTATGAAACTTTAAACTTGAAAATTTGAAAATCTAATTATTTTATTGTCAAGATCATCTATGTCAAATCATCAAGAAATTAATAATACGGAACATATCTTAATTCTTTGGGAATAATTTATTATTACTAGATCTTGATTCCGGATCTTGAATCTGGATTTTGGCTCTTTTGGTTCTTGAATTCTTGATATTGATTTTGTTTCTTGTTTCATAATCTTGATTGTCTTGTTTTTCGATTTAATTGCTCCAATCCTTCTTCTTGACTGTGGATTTTGGACATTCTTCTTCGATATGTTTTCTCTTGTATTCTTATATTGATGAGATAACATAAAAAATGAGAAATTACATATGAATTGGGGACCATAACCCTATTTATAATTTTTATATATATTTGATTCATCATCAAATACAACTCTAATGGATTTGATCTCTACATATTAATCCGACCCACAATTTATTTAGATGCTCTGAGCCTAACAATTGAATTTTTTTATTAGATCACTTTAATTGAGCTTAACTTTAAGATAGTCTTATACACAATTAATTACATATGTAGGTCCATATGGTTAATTAATAAACTTAACAATCTCCTACTTGGGCAACATATGTTACCTTATAAATGTGTAAACCTTATGTCGTCAAACTTTTGCTATCATAACCAAATGCATCTTTGAACAATCTCGTCCATTAATTATAATATAGGATCAAAGCGATTTTCATTACAAGTATCATAACTAAACTCATCAATGGTAACGTATATCAACATAATCAAATGTCAGATGAAGTGTGAATGTGTAGTATGAAAATTACATGTAATGTGATCAAAACATGTATATTTCCAACTACACCTACCTTCTTCCTTAATGCGATCAACCATAAATTTTAATCAGAGTGAAACTGATAAAAAAAATTATTTATGTAAATTGAATATCCATGAATAAAAAATATATCTCTAAAACAGACAATATCTGAATACAAACTCCTACTAAACTGACATATCATCAAAAGATGCAATACCCATATGAGTACTATGTTCATGAAAGACCTTATGTGGTAGCCATTTAGTAAATTGATATATGATTATGGAGTTTGTTCCAATATGCTTTATATAAACCTAATCACTCTAAATTCTTACATTGACAACAGAAACTTAATGTCTATAAACTTTGACATCATCAGGCGCATGTTAGAATACAAGACTGCTATTGTCACAGAATAACTAAAGTGATCTTTCAAATCCATCTAAAATATTCAGCCTAATGACGATATTTTGCAATCATTCAATTATCAGAATCAGAATATTCAATGATCTCAAATTGGTCTGATTTTTCTGAATGTGATCGTGTAATCCTTAGTTCTCTATAGATACTAAATAACCTAATGGCTTGGTATCTCCTATAAGGGGCCGATAGGGTTGTTGTCAATCCCATGGCACAATTAGCCTTTTTCATCGACATATCTCTTTTGTGATAATAAAAAAATACATCGAAAACGATCCATATGTAAATATATTCTTAATACAAAAAAAGCGTCACCAAAATTTTTCATTTCAAAATTTCATAGCAAAAATCTCTTGGTTCCATGCAATAAGCTTATATCATTGTGGCAAGCAGTATGTCATTGTCATACAATACCAAAAAAAATACTTACTTTCACTGAACTAGTGATATACACAATCATCAACTGAATTCTTCTCAAAATCAAATGATATAATTATTTGATGAAATTTGTTATACCGATACGGAAAATCAGTTTAAGCTCATAGATGGATTTCTTTAATTTATAAACAATCCGACATAGCTTAAAATCAAAATGTGTCACAAATATCATAATTGTCTTAAAAAAGTCTTTCATAGAGATCAGAGAAAAAGTCTTTTTTAATATCAATGCCTTCCTTTTGAGTAAAGTCATTTGCAACAAGACAAGCCTCATATCTCTTCACATCACCATTTGAATCCCTGTCGATTTTAAATATCTAATTACAACCAATGGGTTTCACACCTTTAGGCAATAGGATGAGTTCTTAAATGTCATTTTTACTTATGAACTTTATCTCTTTATGCATGACATTAATCAACTCTTTAGAATTATTCATTTGTATGGCTTGCTAAAAGTTGATTGATCAGTTTTTCTTTTATCAATCTATGTCATTCTTATTTTCTTGGAGAAAAACTATAAATTCATCTGAAATTGCCTTTCTCCTTTTTATAGTGGATTTCCTTAATGACATTTGTTCTTGAAGTTGTCGAGTTTGTTTTTCTAGAACAATTTCTTGATTGTGTATAAGAGATCTGTAATATTGTTTTAACCCGAAATTGTTTCTTGAACAAGATCTAGAACAAGAATTTGTCTCTAATCCTAATCACTGTTAATTTCTCCAAAACAAAATACTTAATCTTATAACCTTATCCCCCCCCTCCCCCCGCAAGCTCTATATCTTCAAGGAATCAGACATTTTCCGTTTTGAAAATTGACATAATAAAAAAAATTGTAACCTCTTAACAATTGCTTTACTTGGAACTTTGTTGAGAATTTAAGATAGGTCTTTAGTACTTCTACTTAGAGAGATTCTGATACACTGTGGACGANTCTACTTAGAGAGATTCTGACACACTGTGGACGATTCCACTTTCCTCTAAGGATTTAGAAAAAAGGCCTGGACAGTGTTCTCCTGATATGACATATCTGTCATAGTATTCACCACTATGGTAAGATCTGACTTGTTAAATTCTTTTACATAATTGTTTTTCAACCTTAGCGTTGTATGCCTTGAACATATATAGTATTTAGGATTTCTCATAGATGAGATAAATGTAGCCATGGTGAGAAAAATTCGCCTATGAATATAATAAATTATTATTGACCATTCCAAGAAACCGAAATAAATGACCAACAGATATCCATATGAATTAGTTTTAAGGTGTCCGAAATCTTATTGGCACATAATCTCCTTATATTTGTTTTCCCTGATACAAATTCTTCATTCTCTTTTAAGAAATGTTATCCAATTGTCTATGCCATAACGAAGCAAAATTCTCATTAATTAATTTATGTTTAATACTATGTGAATTCACATGTAATATTTCTTTATAAGAGACAACTTTATTAAGGAGATATAGGTTATCGTAACCGAGTAAAAAACTGTACCCACAATATTTGAATTTAAAAAAAAAAAAGCAAACTGATTATTTCCAATTGAACAAAAGTAACCGTAATTGTCCAATGTAGAAATAGAAACCAAATTTCGTCTAAAAGACAATACCACAAATGTCCCTTTTAAATTCAAATAATAATAATAATCAGTTTTAATGATAATTTACAGTCTTTATAGCTTCAACTTTGATTGATTTGCGATAACATAGATAAATCTTTCAATATCAATTAATTTTTGACTCTTAATGCAACCATGCGTAGACATAAATATGTGAGTAGTAGTACCGAAATTTATTCACCAATTGTGTCTAGGTATTGACACTAGATTAACTTTAAAATAAACTAAAGTGAAAATTGTATTTTTCTATACACACTAAGCATGGTATTTAGTACATTATGCATCTCAGATTTTCACAAAAGTAACAGCCAGATTTGTCTTTTTCAGGATTTCGCTGTTTATTTTGAATTGAACCGAATACAGCTTTCTAATTCTTTATAACTCATCCTTATAGGTATTTGCTAAATGAGTAATATCAATTTTATCTTGTTTTAGCCTTTATTTTTCTTACACAATATAAAATGAGCTCATTAAGAGTACAATATCCCTTTTTAACAATCGTAAATGACATTAAATTAGACGAATTGTGCAATAATAGAAATCAAAACTAAATGCACGAACAAGTAATCAGACAACTCAACCTTTAATTCTTCTAGTTTTGAAGCAAGATGAGACATTCCATGATGTACTCCCTTATATTTTCTTTACCCTCATATTTTAGTGACATTAAGTTGGCTAAAAGCATGCTAGTTTCTACCTTATTGCCTTTTGCAAAGTGTTTTTTTTTTTTTAATTTCATCAAGAAATTTCTTAGCAGTAGTTACATTATTGGACACAACGTCCTTGAATGCTACTGAAATTTCACGTTTCATGATTATAAGACTTATGCGGTTTGGATTATTTCACTTATCCGAATCCCATTTTTATTAGCGAAACTTTTATCCGTAAGAGTAGTGGGTTGTTCACTCCTAAATGCAAGGTCTAGATTCATACCGTCAAGAAGGATATAAACGTTCTATTTTCAACCCTTAAACTTTGGTTCTAGCACATGAATTAAATTGATGTCGACGATATTGCAGAAGTTGATAGATTAACTGAATAAAGAATTTATACTTAATCAACATGTTCACGTAGAAATTTGTATTGGACAATCAATAATTTCAAATAACAGTGAACCCTATTACAAGAGACCGAGCAAAACATTGATATTTAGTCTTTGAACAGAAATACCAACTTTTAAGTGGCACTATTGGTGTAATAATCAAATATTAACAATAAATTTGGTGAAAAATCAAGTCTACTTTTGAACCAACTCAATGTTCACATAATGGAAACTTTACCATTGTCACATATTACCACAAGTGTATTTCGCAATAAATTTTAATTCCAAGATTTGAAATTTGATTGCCCCTTTATATTTTATTTTTTATTTCAAAAAAATTAAAATTTCAGCAAATAGGCGACGCAACACCCCGAAGTGCGTGCTACAGCGCCCTTACCTGCTGCCCCCCAGCAACAATTCTAATTTTCATCCCATCAAAATTCAATCACACATAAGCCCTTAATTACTCAACAAAGCCATGGCTCTAGCAGAATGATATCCCACTAAAATAAATCCAATCAATATTTATATTTTATTTTCTCTCACTCTAACCATCAACCGAATTGGAAAGCAATCATGTTATCAATGAAATCTACCGTGCTGCCTTTATGTTTTCCATGCAATAAACTTTAATAAAAAAACTAAAATTCAAAATTTAGGACTGAAATTCGCATCGAAAAAATTAAAGAATCTAGAGTACAAATTTCATCCATAAAGTTCTTTCTTGAATCTCAATGGTTAAACATAGAGTGGCTCTGATACCGCTTGTTAAAATTTAAAACTTGAAAATCTAATTATTTTATTGTCAAAATCTTTCATGTCAAATTATCGAGAAAATTAATAACGCGGAACATACCTTAATTTTTAGAGAATAATTTCTTATTATTAGATCTTGATTTCGGATCTTGAATCTGGATTATTTGCTCTTTTAGTTCTTGAATTCTTGATCATGATTTTGTTTCTTACTCCATAATCTTGATTGTTTTGTTTTTCGATTTAATTGCTCCAATCATTCTTCTTGATTGTGAATTTTGGATCTTTCTCTTTAACACGCTTTATCTTGTATTATTGTGTTGATGGGATAACACAAAGAATAAGAAGTTATATATGAATTGAGGACCAAAACCTTATTTACAGTTTTCATATGTATTTGACTCATCATCAAATACAACCATAATGGATCTATTCTCTATACATGTAATCCGGCTCACACTTTATTTAGATGCCCTAAGTCCAACAATTTATTTATTTTTATTAAATCACTTTAATTGGGCTCAACTTTAAAATAGTCTTATACACAATTAATTACATGCCAACATGACAAATTAATAAACCCAACAGATAGTTTAGTAAGTTTTAAAAAATATGTCATAATTTTCTTTTATACTTACCAATTATCTAAATTATGGTCCTTCAAAACAAATTTAGGCTTATTTCCTATTAGTGTCACATTCGAACGCACATTTATCAAAATTAAGAACAATGTTTGCTTGGAGGTGATGGGCTGTGATGCCATATTAAGGTGGTTTAGTCCATAGGCTATGATGTTGCACTAAGCCCACTTGCTGATATTAATCTACCATTGCCTAATAACAAAAAGAGGAAATTACACCTAAACCTGGAATTAGATTTCCAATTTCACAAATAAGGTCACACGTTTAACATTTAAAAAATTAGGTTTTAATTAATAATTTACAACCAAACCCTAAATCATTTGAACCAATTCTCACTCTCATATCTACCATCCTCTCTCTAAGCCACCCCAATCGTCACACTTTACTCTATCTCTCTAAGCCACCCCGTCGTCGGCAACACAACTCCGGCGTTGAGGCGCTGCATCGGAAGCGTAGCCGCCGACGCCTTTTATACCTTGAGTCGACATCGCTCGACTCTATAGCCGGTGGTGCGACCGCTGCAATCCATGGCGTCGCTCCCAACAGTCGGGGACATCAACTCCAAGACTGGGCGCAGTGGTCATCGCTGCTGCAAACAGATGAGCGAGGCACCGTAGTATGTGTTGTTAAGGGACTTGGCTGTGATTTTCAGACTCATTTTTAGAGTTTTCCACTTAAAACCTCTGCTGTCGAATTTGTGTGGCCTCGTCGGTCATCGACAGTGGGCAATTTCTGTGTGTAAACGTCGATTGTGTTGTTATGATGTATGTGGTAACGATGATCGTTGGTGCATTGCAGTGGTAACGATGGTTGTTGGTGCGGTGGTGGAGGTGGCCGATTATCTTAACCAGTTTTGGGTGATTTTAGGGTGGTTTGGGGATTTGAGATGGTGGCGGATATGGTGGTTCTACAGGTGGCTAGTGCATGTGGTATTGGATATGGCGGTGGTGGTGGTGTTTGGGTGAGGGGGGTTAGGTGGTTGTGGTTGCTGGTGCAGGTGCAGGTGGAGGTGCAGGTGGTGGTTGTTGTGATGGTTTTTGTGGTGTTGGTGGTGAGGTGGTGGTTTAAGTGTGGAGGTGGCGACGGCTTCGGTAGTGATTTTTTGGTGTTTTATTGGTGGGTGATTTGATATTGGCTACGGCAACGAGGTGGTGGTGCTGTTGGTTCTAGTGACTGTCGCTGACGGTGAAGGTCACGGGGATGGTCTCAGAAGTCGGTGATGGTCACGGGGATGGGGTGTCTTAGGGCGGTAATAGTGGTGTGGGGGAGGGTGCGGTGTTGGTTTTGAGATGTTGATGGTGCCGTTGGTGGAGGCGGTGGCGAAGCGGTGTTCACAAATGATTTTGGTGGTGGTCACAAATAATTTGGTTGTTTGTGAGCACTAATTTGGTTGGTTGGCGACAAATAAATGATATGCGACCAATGAATTAGATAAAATGTGACAAATACATGATGTGTGACCTAAAAATTATTAATTTGTGACCAATAATTTGATAAATTGTGACCTAAATATAATTTATGTTCAATTAATGTGATGTTTGTGACCGTAAATAAATATTGTGACTTATAAATTTTGTAATTTGTGATCGATGAACAAATTGTAACTTTTAAATTTTTAAGTTGTGATCGATAAACAAATTGTGACATATGAAAATTTTGAATTGTGACCTAAAAATTTTTGTCGGAATTGGAATAACTACCGGAATCGAAGCAGCCATCAGAACAAAGTGGTGGTACAATGGTCATCGAAATAGTCGTCGGAATAGGAGCAATTATCGGAACGATCGTCGAAGATGAGTTGTGACCGAAATGATAGTAGGAATAGTCCCCATAGTAGTAGGGGTGGTGGAGATAGGATGGGGTAATTATATTATATTAAAATTAAATATTTAATAATAAATTGATTTAATAATTCATTATTTCATAAATAAAAAATTAAAAAACCTGATTTGTGAAATTTAAAATTTGTTGTTGTATTTTTGAAATGGTGTAAAGTAAATACTTTAGAAATGTATTGTTCCCGCTAACAAAAAATGGAAGAGGCTCAAATCCGAGCCCAAATATGGATTACTCGTGTTGCTTCGGACCGTTGATCACCAACTAGCTGAGATCCTCGGTGATGAATGCGAGTATTTAAGTTGCCTGAGTGGTTGCCCTAATTAATATTTTTCATATGGTTTCTGCGAAAAGCTTCTGGGTTCTCTCTCGGTGTCTCCCCTCATTATCTTTTCGTCTACTATGTGTTAACCTAAAAACTTCTGATTTTTTGGGGTTGAATCTGAGTGATTTGAGTCTTTGTGATTCTTCGTTTAAAAGTTTAGAGTTGAGATCATTTATGTTGGTTCTTGGAAAAATTAATTTTCACAACCAGATCTTAACAGATCCGATGATTGGTGGTAACCTTAGATCCTATTGTGGACGGATCGTGGTTTCAGGTGGTGATTCGTTGGGAGATATTGGTTCTCTTGTAATTATTGGTTGAATCTTGAAGAAAGTATTTAGATCTTGGGCTTTCTGTTAATTGTTTTGAAAACACCTGGGTACTTTGTGAGTGTTACTCGAAGCCGGTGGTTAAAAAATTCTAACCCTAACTCTTTTGTTGTTTATTATCATTAATATTTTACTTCCATCCGTTCTCCTTCTAGTTTTCTTCTTGTTTCGTGTGTTTCTTGAATTGTGCCTTGACATGGGGTTTTAAGCCTCAAGGAATCCTAGTAAATTCGAACACACAAAAATTTGATTTCCTACTGCTTGCATTATCATCATTGAGTTTATTTCCTTTTTCACCTTGACTCTTTGCCTTTGAACTGTCTGGTATTTCATATATTTTGTGTGACACTGTGTATTGTGTAACATTTTATCTTTAGGATATTTGCTTCTTGCTATGAACATTAACTTCAATTTTTATTTTTATTTTTTGATTAAAAACTTCAAATGACAACCTCTACGTTTGAACTTGAAGTTTTTAATGGAAAATGGAATTTCTCCATTTGGTAGAAAAAAATGAGGGGTCATTGTTCAACAAAAAATTTCAAAGGCTATAACTGCTAATTTTTCCTAAAACTATAACTTCTGAACAAATAATGGAATCTGATAAACTTGCATATACTTCTATTGTTCTTCATTTGTCTGACCAAGTATTGAGAAAAGTAGGAAAACTTGATAATGATAAAGCATTATGGGACAAATTAGAAGAACTTTATTTGGTTAAGTCATTACCTAATAAAATTTTCCTTCTAGAGGTTTATTAGCTTTGAGATTGACCTGTCTAGAGACTTAGATGATAATCTTGATACTTTTAACAAGTTAGTACAAGATATCACTAATGCTGGAGACAAAGTTTCTGATAAATATAAGGTTGTTATTCTTCTTAATGCCATACCTGAGACATATAGAGATGTCAAGTCTGTCATTAAATATGGCAGAGATACCTTGATTCCTGAAGTTGTTATAAATTTTTTAAGAAGTAAAGATTTAGAACTTAAAGCTGATAGAAATTGGAAGGAATAAGAGAATTTGTTTGTGAGGGGTAGGTCCATTACAAGGCAAGGAAATGATCACGACGATCAGAGTAATCAAGGGAATAATACTTTTTAAGAAGAAAGGGAAACATGGGTTTAGGTCAAAGTCTAGAAATGGAAATAGGAAGTGTTATGGGTGTGAAAAAACTGGATATTATATAAAAAACTGTTATAAAAAAGGAATGAATAGAGAGAGATAAAAGTAGACGAGGGAAATGTTGTTGAACCCTAAAATGATAAAACTGTAGATGTCTATGTTGTGACAAGAATCCACTAATGATCTAAATACTGCAAATTATGCACATAACAATTATCAAAATTTTGAGTGGATTTTGGATTCAGTTGTACCTTCCATATGACCTTTAGAAACCTTGGTCAGAAAATTATAAATATCTTGATGGAGGAAAGGTGATTATGAGCAACAATGTTGCCTACAGAATTAAGGGAATTGGTAGTGTGACTTTGAAATTTGAAAAATGGATACACTTTTACCCTAGAAAGGATAAGGTATATCCCTGATTTGAATAGAAACTTAATTTCAATCGGTAATCCAGATGACATAGGCCTGCAAGGCAGGATTGGAAATGGTTCTTTGAAATAATTAAGGGTTCCTTAGTTATTCTCAAAGGTACCAACGAAATGGTATATATATCACTAGAGTCAGTGTTGTTCCGAGTCATACTGCTGAGTCCTTCAACGCTGAGATTGATGTCACCCTGAAATGACATAACAGATTGGCACATGTTAGTGAGAAAGGCCTGCACATTTTAAATAAGAATGGGGAATTTGAAAAAGATATTATTTCCAAAGTTCATTTTTGGGAGTATTTGCACCTTAGGTAAGCAGCATATGCTTCATTTTAATACTAGGAAACATAAAACTGCATCTATCCTTGAATATATACACTCGATATGTGGGGCCCAATGCCACTACTCAAGGTGGAAATTGATTTTTTTTATCTTTAATTGATGATTTTTCAAGAAAAGTTTGGGTGTTTCTCTTGTAACAAAAATTTGATACTCTTGAAAATTTTAAAAGTTGAAAAATTTTAATTGAAAATCAAGTTGATAAAAAGATCAAAATTTTAAGGACGGACAATGATCTGGAATTTTGTAATTTTGAATTTGATCAGTTTTGTAAAGATGATGAAATCCCCAGGCATAAAACTGTCCATATACCCCTCAACAAAATGGTGTTGCTAAGATAATGAATATGACAATTTTAGATAAGGTAAGATGCATGATAATTAATTCAGGTGTTCCCAAAGTGCTATGGGGTGAGGTTGTTATGACAGCTGTATATATTATGAATAGAACACCTACTAATTCCTTGGATGGGAAAACACCCGAGGAAGTGTGGTCAGGAAAACTAGCTGATTATACTGTATTGAGAACTTTCGAGTGTGTTGCCTACTCCTACCAAAGTTTGAGAAAAATGGAGCTCGTGTCCCAGAAATGTATATTCATGGAATACCCCGAATGGGTGAAAGGTAGACTTTGGGTTAAAGAAGGTAAGGGATTTAAGATGATAACCAGTAGAAATGCGATATTTAATGAAATCGATATGCCTTGTTGAGAAAGAATCTTAAATGATACCCCTGAGAGTGAGAAAGATAAAGAGGCTAGGCTACAACTGAAACTAGGTTACTCTCCTGAGCTTTAAATGAGGATCAGCCTGAAGGTGAAATTGGTGGAGAAATTGATGATATTTCAAATTCTCATGAACCTATTGAAGGCAATGGTCATGAATCTGTTAGGGATTTGAACAATCATTTGAGTGATTATCAACTTCCTAGAGATAGGACTAGAAGGGAGATAAGGGAACCTGTTAGGATGAGTGATTATTTATCCCTTGTTGTCCATCATATCAAGATTTGGCCTTTAAAGAGCTTAAATCTTATGAGGAAGCAGTGAGTTGTAAACTCTCAAAGGAGTGGATGTTGGCTATGGAACAAGAAATGAAGTCCGTTTTGAAAAGTAATACTTGAAAATTAGTTCTCAAACATGATAATAAGTCTTTAGTAGACTGTAAATGGATTTATAGCATTAAAGAGGGAAATTCTCCCAAACAGCCCCTTAGATTTAAGGCCAAATTAGTGGCAAAAGGATTTACTCAAAAGCCTGGTATTTATTATAATGAAATATTCTCCCATGTTGTAAAATATACTACAATAAGAGTCATAGTTGCTTTGGTTGCTCAATATGATTTAAAACTTGAACAAATGGATATTAAAACTACATTTTTACATGATGACTTAAATGAGACAATCTATACGAATCAGCCACAGTTTTATTGATACTAAAAGACCTAATCATGTTTGGCTCTTAAAAAGATCATTGTATAATCTAAAACAATCACCTAGGCAATGGTGCAAGAGATTTGACAATTTTGTGTCATCTGTTAGCTTTATAAGAAGTTCTTTTCATCATTGTTTTTATTTTAAAAAGAATGACAGTAATTTTGTGATTATTTATCTGCATTTGTATGTTGATAATTTGTTGTTGATATGACAAAATATAAGTGATATTAATGACATTAAAAAAGTTTTAAGTGCTCAATTTGAAATGAAAGACTTAGGTCATGCTAGAAGAATTTTAGGAATTGATATTAAAAGAAATAGATCTCAATAGTCTCTTCTTTTAACACAATCCGATTATGTGAAAAATGTTTTATCTAAGTTTGCTACACATGAATCTAAGTCTAATACTTTGCCTCTTACTTGTCATTTTAAACTGGGTAAAGACCAATGTCCTCATGATGAATCTGATATTAAATACATGCAAAATCTTCCATATGCTAATGTTGTAGGGTCTGTTATGTGTACTATGGTTGGTTTAGGTTTGCACTTTAAATCTTGTAAACAGGGAGTTATTTTGAGAGGATGTGTTGATTATGATTATGTTGGTAATAGATATAACAGAAAATCAATAACAGCTTATATGTTTACTTTGTATAATACTTGCATACGTTGGAAGTCTCAATTGCAGTCAATTGTTGCCTTATCTACTACATAAGCTGAATATGTGGCTGCTACTGAGGCCATTAAAGAATCTTTATGAGTTAAAGGTTTGTGGAGTGAATTAAATGAATTGGTTAATCCTGTGGTAGTTTATTTTGATAATCAGAGTGACATCCATTTCTGTAAAAACCCTATTTTTAATTAAAGAACTAAACACATAGATGTTATGATGCACTTCATTATAGACATAATTCAAAAGGAGTTCATTTGTCAAATTTGGTTTTTTTTTTTATCATTGACATCAAGGAGGGGATTTAATGGGCCGTGATGCCATATTAAAGTGGTCCAGTCCATGGGCTATGATGAAATTGCTCTAAGCTCACTTGTTGATATTAATATGCCATTACCTGATAACACAAAATGGAATAGGTCCAAACCTAAGCCCAAATATGGTTGACACGTGTGCTACTCTAGACTATTGATCACCAACTAGCGGAGATCCATTGTGATGAATCCGGGAATTTAAGTTGCATGAGTGGTTGCCCTAATTGATATTTTTCATCTAATTTCTGCGAGATGCTTCTGGGTTCTCTCTTTGTGTTTCTTCTCATTTTCTTTTCGTCTATTGTGTGTTACCCTAAAAACTTCTGGTTTTTTGGGGTTGAATCTGAGTGATTTGAGTCTTTGTGATTCTTCGTTTAAAGGTTTAGAGTTGAGATCAATTTTGTTGGTTCTTGGTCCATTGAAATAGCTGCCTTTGTTCATTCATTTTGAAGGTTAGGATTTGTGGATATTTTGTTTTGTATAGAATGGTACAATATTGTTTTGAGTCCAAACATAATCAATCCTTGATGTTTATGATCTCTTATTTCATATTCTGTGTTCTTGGGTTGTTCTATTCTGTTTCGAGTTGTATCAGAAGGAAACAAATGATTATTTTAATTCTTTTGTCAATATGAATTGACTCGTGTATAGAAGGATTCATTTTCATTCTTCATCAACGAAATTCAACCACATGACTTCCGATGTAAAACGTGATAAGACCATCAGCTAAAAACTAGACATGGTTGTACTTTAAGGAGAAGCAGCAAAGTTCAAAACAAACCTCAAATATAAGAAAACAGCAGCTTAAAGTAAATGACAACATATATTGAAAGAGAGAAGACAGCAAAGACGTGTTGCCAAAAGAGGAGAGCTGAAGCTTCACTAACTGCATAACCTCTTAAGCTAGCAACTGCTCCCAACAAGATGGCACTTGGTGTTGTGTACTGCAATAGAAGCACGAATCGGTACATTTGATCCCCAGGGATCAGAAATTTTAGTCTATCTGCCAATAGAACAACTCCAGTTCCAACCAAGGGAAGTACCAAAAGTCTCGCAACAGTAATACCAATGGTAGTTCGTAGCCCGAGCTTAGATTCATTGGGACCCTCGGCAAGCATTCCTCCAAGGACAAGCATTACAGAAGGAACCATTGCTCCAGCCAAAATTTCTAAACTATCAGTGATGAATTCAAGTGGCGCATCGTCTCCGTAGACAACCGATTTGATAGGAGGAACCATACCAACAATGAAAGCCAATAATGTAGCAAATGTTGGGGGCTGAAGAATGTGTTGAACTGGTGTTTTCTCGGCCACAATTCTTATTCTTCTGACCACCCGAGGCTCAGCTAAACATCTAAGAGATTTTGGACTCCCTGGAGCTGGAGCTGGACCTTCTTCGAGCAACGAATCGGGTTCTTGTATTGAAGTTTGGGATACACTGGATACATTCCCAAAAACTCTTGCGATTAATGGGGTTTTGCAATTTTCGGTTTCTCTATCTTCCATTCCAGGCCACTCGGCTTCCACAAGAAGTGGCCTACTGAGATCATTCGAGGGTAATTGTTCTTGAATTTCAACGCCATCCTCAACAACATCGTAATAATCCATTGGAGGCTCCATCATGTGGTAAACAAGAGTGTAAACAAGAAGCACAGCAACCCATTGGGCAAAAGATACATAGGCTGTACCGGTAGTGTTACACGCTGGACCAAATGGATTATCAGAACTATGGCATACTGATGCAACAATAGAAAGAGGCAAATTGCCCGTATTCCCAAAGGCTGTCATAATGATTGTAAACCTAAAGTATTCTGGAGGTGGCCGACATATTTTAGCCACCAAGAACCCCAAAACACAACCAATAGCAGTGCTAAGAATCACATTAACTGGTATAAACCACCAGCGGGTGAAATTCTTGAGAGTGATAGTTTCCCCGAGATGAATGAAGATCATACAGGGCAAGAACAAAGCAAATACAAGCTTGCTAAGAAGCTTGAAAGTGGCTCTTGGAACAAGTTGAGTTTTGGGGTGGGCTAGAATTAAACCAATAACCGAGAGACAAATAAGCTTCAACAAAGGAAGCACAGAACGAATAAGATCCTCACTTCTTGACCGCACGATGATATTAGTTTGGGCAAACAGAGACTCCATTTTCAAACCTTCCCAATGAAGTTTCAGTAACCTAAATCAAGCCCAGAGAGTTAAAGTACTAATCAAGACCGCAACTTTACAGAAGGGGGTTCCTAAATTCTTATAATATAAAGCAAGAACAGTGCCATCAAACATTAAATTCACAAAAAACGAAATTTCAATAATTAGCAGGAATTAATACTGATTAAATCCCAACACAATTAAAAATTCCATAACATCTGCAAAGGAGCTGAGCTTACTGAATATAAAAGATCAGATTTGAGCAAAGTTCTTGAACCACAGTTGAAAAGTGCTGTTTTCACCTGCATATACAAAGAGAAAAATGAGATAAACTTGCAAGTTCAGGAAGCGACAAATATGATGAATGAAGGCAAAATACCTTGAATAATGCATCTGAAACCGCTGGGATGCCCCTACTTTTTTCTTTCTTTTTATATTTTGTTGGCCACTTGGCCTCCATTTGAACGCGGAAGTGAATTATTCAGAAATTAAAAAAATTCTTTAATTTAGTCATTTAGCTATGTTTGATATCCATTAAAATTTTTATTTTTATTTTTCTACTCATTTTTAATCAAACATTTTTCAATAAAATAATAATTTTTATCACATCAATAATTTTTCTTCTTTTCAACCATACATTCTTCATCAATCTACTATTCCAAAATACGTTCTTTCAAAATAATATGGCTCAAACACACCCTTAATAAATAAAATGATTTAGATGTTCACGCGTATGTGATATTAAAAATAAAGGATTCGAATTTCTGCCTAAATTCAATGATTAATTCTTAAATTAATTTTGAATCACAAACTTCTAACTTTTTGAATCACGAGCTTCTAGCTTTTAATTGCAAGAATTTGATACACCAATCCTTCAACTCTTCTATTTTATTATCCAGAGTTAAGACTATACCGTTGGTGGTCACCTTCTTTTAATTAAATCAAAAAACTAATTCTTCGATTGGCCTCTCTCTCCAAATTTGAATACTTTAGAATTATGTATTATGATTGTTGTATGATTTTTATGTTCATCCAGTCTCTATTCATAGAGATAAAAATGTTCAAATCCATGTACAACAATAATTCTAATATTAAATACGAGTTTTAATTAAAATCCAAGTAGGAGTTTTAATTAAAATTCAAATCCAATTAATTTACAATTTATTACGTGTATAATCTTATACCTTCAATTACAATTATAATTAAGTTTACAACTTTTAGTAATTACGAGTAAGCACAAAATTTTATTGTAATTACAATTAAATCCAAAACTATTATAATTATCATAATTAAATTCAATTACTTTATAGAGATACCACAATGATCTAATCGGACATTTATTATCCAAACTCCAATAATTAGATCATGTCTAGTCGATCACAAATCATCCAATCTAATTATTAGTCTTTGTCTTTTCCGCTAAAGGCAACAGACTAAACTTTTGGAATATATAAGATTACAGAAGCCAATAAATCCGTAATGCTTTCCTTTGACCCGTTGTATATGTATTTTATCTCCGTCTGAGATTCGATAATTAGGTATAAATATAAATAATCGTTTTACCACCTCTAATTATTCTCATTAACTTAAGTAACATTTTTTTAACGGTCATGTGAAAAAATCGCAAATGTCGAAATTTAGTCCTCGCTAAAATTAAAGAATCATTAAAATCACGAAAAGAAATACATAACTCTATCAAATGATTTAAATAAAATAAATAGCGATTAAGTGAAATTTAATTCTTCGTACGTTCATACTATAAAATTAAACATTTGTTCAATACACTCCAAATGTACTAATGTCACATTTAACTATTTCTATAATAATGACAAATCAATAAATTCAAATAGTGAATCAGACAACGCTACAACCTTATGGTACAAGGTGCCAACCCTTATACATTGGTAGTGAACAAATTATTTATGATCAAAATATAAGTTGTGTCACACTTTACTTCTCATCCCAAATACACAATTTAAATTATCACCAGGGATCATATGCACTTTAATCAATAATAAATAAATGCCATAAGTAAAATAAAAATAATTTTGTTTAACATAAGAATATTGTTTTTTTTTTTACATCAACAAAATTATACTATATGGACACACAACTTTAACATTCTCTTATTAATGTTTGAGGGTGGTTTGCTGATAGGAACATGAAATTGGGTGATTAAGTTGAATATCTGAAGATGGCCCAAATGCAGCCACCAATTCATTTGAGTGTGTGATGTGATTAGTGATGGTTTCTATTACTCATAATAACTATAAATCATATGAATCACGACTTTTCTAATAAAATGACTGACTGCCGATCTGATTTGCACTAAGAAATTAGATTAGATTATATTATATATTTTATTTATTATCGATCAATTAAATATATAGTAGGGTCAAGATTTGAATTAAATTTATTATCGATCGATTAAATATATATTGATCTTGTACACATTTTTGGGAAAGAGGAAGCAGGTGAAAGATTAAAAAAGGTTAAGATTTTAAGATTGCTATAATCGAGATAAAGACTTCGAGTTGAATGTAGTAGATATTTTCCTTACGAGTAATGTATCAACGGAAGAATAATTAACAGTACGTTAAACTGACATTAATAAAATAATATTTTCCATCATATCAATAACTTTTCCTTCTTTTTTTCAATCACACATTCTCCATCAATCTACTATTTCAAAATATATTCTTCCAAAATAATGTGACTGAAACACACCCTAAGTAAATATTTAAAAGTAGATTTTAGTTTAGTTAGTACGTCCTAATAACGTATTTGATCTTGCTTAACAGTCAATAAAAGCTAATTTTTTGGAATAGTATCGTACGAATAACACTAAAAAGCCATCTTCTGATGTATTTTAATTGGGAGTCTGGGACCAAACATCTTGTGTGCGTGCATAAAATGATCTCTATTGCATTTTATCCTTCCTAATACTCACAGATAATAGTTGTTTAATGAAACTTGTTACGGGCCTTTAGAGGCCCTCCACCTCACCCATCCAATCCGTCCATCACGTATATACGAATTGATTTCGTGCCGCCACATGACTGAGGAATTGAATCTGTGTCAAGGAGAACTGAATTTATATTGAACGAACCGAATTCAATACCCAAATTGAAACGCTTCTCATCTCGTAGACGATTCGAACTCATCCGCCATACACGACAAAAATGCCCGAACTTCGCATTTGCCACACATCATACTCACTTCCCCCCGCATGTCAAGATCTTCTGTGAGAAGATCTCCCCTAAATCAAATCCTTGGCCGGTTGATGAGACGTGTGACAAACTCCAAACGGTCAGTTCACACTAATATGTTAGGAAACATTTGATACCCCTCAGCTTATGGATGGATTTATTGACACCTATAAAGGGATGATTAACCCGAGATCCGAAACCACGTGTCCGTACATCCAACGACTTCAAACTTTGGAGATCACACACTCACACATACAACCACGTTTCGGTGACCACCTCACCGTCGAACGTAGTTCCCCGAATTACGAAATCACTAACTTGACCGTCGAAATACTCGCGACCGTTTCCACCTCTACCGAAAAAGGTCGCGAGTGACTAACGGTGTGTTACTGTGCGCAGTGAGGAACTTACGTGGAGAATTATTCCGTTGTTCACATATCGTAAACATTTATTGAGGTCAACAAAACTTCAAGTTTGTCTTGATATAAAAAAATTTAAGTTCAAGATCGAGACCCTATTTTACCCTTGTTTCTTAATTTTTTTTTAAAATTAATTTTCAATCATATATTTCATAAAATCTACAATTTATATCAAATTTTCAATGACACATTTTTTAATTATTATTAAATCTACTAATAATTTATTATTATTATTTATCAAAAGTGTTTTGTACGTGCTTGTATTCTCTTCGTTATTAAGAATCTCTGCTTAAGACAGATGTTAAACTCGGTAAATTTTTCTTTTTTTTCTTTTTACTTTCTTTTATATGTTGCTTAAAGACCTTATATGTATTGGGTGTTTGCTAAAACAACATGCGATACTGTCTCGAGTTATTTTTTGTTAATAGAAACTTTAATTGATTACAGTCATTGGCAAAATTAGGATTCGAATTTTGGGAGGTCTAATTTAATTATTTAATTTTTTTCTTCCACATTATATTATGTAATTTATTATGTACAAGTGGTAAAATACATAATTTATTTCTTCAAAATGTCAGTGGGATCAGGGGCCACACCGGCCCCCACCTCCCTCCGCCAAACATTCTAGTACCAACTACTTGTTCATTTTGATTTTTGTCTTTGGAAATTGATTGAGCAATTTGAACAATTTCCTAGCAATCGAGCAATTTCTTTTGTGCTTATCTTTAGACCTAATCAATCGAGCAATTTTAACAATTTCCTAGCAACATCCTTCATGAGACCATATGTCCACGTAGGTCTATGTCGAATAAAATGTCAATGGGGGTCACGACGGGATGTCAAGCTTATGAGCTTGGTATGTGCTAATTTTTTTGTCCTCCATCACAATCTATCAATTGGTATGTAAAAACTTACTTTTAAATAATTTTTAATCTCTACATATATTTAGGTAATTTACTTTTCTTGTATTCGAATAAAAATAATTTAATACTTGTGTACTCATAATTAAATTATTTAAGCTTAGTCAAAGGTTTTTAAGAAATGGAAGCACTCAAATGCAGTGCATGAAACCTCTCTTTGGATCAAATTAAAATCTGATTTTAATATAAGTCAAAGTCAAACAATTAATATTAACAATATTTTTCATAGGTCCGACATCTTTTCAACAACACATTTCAAAAACTTCTATCACAAGACACTAAAAATCTAATTTTAATCCCCACCAAACACCCTCTTTATGAATGTATTCTACGATTAAAGTAAATTATTGTGACAGATGGAAATAATGGTGGGGATTAGTTTATTTGATTAAACCAACAATAACTGATGTATTAATATAAACAATTCTTAATTATATAAATAAACAATAATAATTGAAAATGTAAACCACTTCTTGCAAACACTAATTGGAATATTTGGTGCCTTGATGTTTGATCTTTAAGAATTAATAGTTTGTACCAATTGGAATCTTTCGTGCCTCGGTTTAAAAATTCTAGTTATTATAAGAATTGTACTAAATTGACACATGTACCATGGGAATGACATTTGAGACTTTCTTATAGAGTTTCTTATCGAATCTTTAGACTTTAACAAGTTAATCAATCAATGCACAATCACGTCATTACAGCAGCGATGGAAGTCTAACCTTTATATATATTCCTCCGACTCTAAAATACTCTTTAGAACGGACCAGACAGCATATGAGGAAATTATAGAAGCGGTATCAAACATTTCATTAAATAGCAGAATTTGTTCAAATCTTTCATTTGTGTCGTCCACGGTATAAAACTTTTCAAAATACCGTAGCTGGAGTACAAGTGAATGAAAACTGTTATTTTGACTGTTAGTTGACCAAAAATCAAAAATTTGACCAAATATTGACTTATTTTAAAAAAGTAAAAATGTGATTTTATATTTTACATATAAAATAACTAAAACAAAAGAATTAAGTAAAAAAAAAAAAAAGGAGGAGGAGGAAGAGGAAGAGGAAGAGGAGGAGGAGAAAACATTATTCATCTTAAAACCAAAAATCAAAAACTACCACCTCCATCAAAAATCAATAACTGATTCCAGTGAGTCGGTACCAATAACATTTAAAGCAAAAAATTTGCAATCACATTCTACCTAACACACAAAAATATTCACAAAGTAAAATTCATCTAATCTAAGCCTAAATTCATAATTCTCAAATCCAAACCGTACTAATAGCAAAGGTGTTCCTTTTTTCTCCATCAGAAAGCAAAAGCTCCATTCTCAATAGTCATAAACAAAAATTTCAAAAAAGAAAAAAGCTCTCTTACATTTTCAAGAGAGAATCCAAAATAAACCGTACGTAGATCTGAATAAAAGTGAGGGGACTACGATAAGCTCTGCTAGCAGCTATCAGAAACGAATCGAATGCAAAGGGCAACATATTTTTCTACAATGCTTGCACCTATATTTAATTCTTTTTCAAAATGACGAATGGAGGTGGAGGTGTGTGTGTGGCGAGGGAACGACGAAGGTGTTGGTTTTTTATTTTTGGTTTTAGAGTGGGTGGAGTGTGGGGGTGTGAGAGAAAAATGAATAGTATTTTCTTCTTTTTCTCTTTACTTAATTCTTTTGTTTTATTTATTTTATATGTAAAATATAAAATTACATTTTTATCCTTTTTAAATTAGTCAAAATTTGGTCAAATTTTTGATTTTTAGTTAACTAAAGATCAAACTAATAGTTTTCATCCATTAAACTCAAGCTGCGACATTTTAAAAGATTTGGTATCGTGGGTTGCACAAATGAAAATTTTGAACAAAGTTTGCTATTTAATGAAATGTTTGATATATTGTAATTTTTCTCACACACACACACATATATAGAGGGTGTCAATTGCAAAATATTTCAAAATGTTCAATCAATCAAAATCAAACACCATTAAACACATCATGATAGAGTTGGATCAAAGTATCAAATATTTTTGTTTTCAAAATTATTTGTCAAAATTTTATTAGTCGGTTCAAACATAGCTAACGAGATACAAATTCTTTACGTTACAGTCCCTATCTTCGATGATCAACTCATGACACTAACACTGCTCAATATTCCCTTCACACCCACCACCCCACCACGACTAATAAAAATTTGACAAATAATTTTGAAACCAAAATATTTGATAATTTGGTCCAACTCTATCATGACGTGTTTAATGAATTTGATTTTGATTGATTGAAGATTTTTCAAATATTTGAGTATAATATGGCTAATATTTTGCTATTGACACCCTCGGTAAAATAAAGGGATTAGCAAGTCAGAATTCTATAGATTTATGTGCAAAATAAAGCAAACTTGCACAATATTTGTAAAATGTATTAAAAATTAACAAATAAACTGAGAAAACTCAAAAAAGTTAACTTTACTCGAGTTTTGAAGACTAAATCATCGAAAAAGAAATCGATATAGATTATGTACGTGGGTAATAGAGAGAATAGAAATAATACCTCGAGTAAAATTTTAATTTTAGGTGAGTTTAGCTTCATTTTGTAAAGGGTATGTTGCAAGGTTGGGTAATAAGAATGTTGACCCCTGAAAATGAGCCAATAGATGTCGTGCTCACTCTTGCCAAGTTAAGTATTGTTCTGGCACGTTCCTATCGGACTAGCGGCTGTTGCAAAGAGAAAATGGACGCGGGAGGCACTTTGAGGCAAGAGACGAAGACGTTCAGGCTCCGACGGGTGAAATAAAAGCAACTGCACTAACAACGATTGTCGAGTTGAAATCAAACTAATCTATGTAGCAACAAAATAGCAATATGTGGAAGGATAGATGAAATGTTAATATACTTCTTTCAAGAGTTTAAGTGTATATTTCGAATATATGATTGTCAATTTTTTTATATAAATCAATTATCCAGCCTCTTCCGATTTATTTACAAAGTGGATCTATTTATACTACCTTGGCCAACGTGGTGACCGTTGGATCGGAACCACGTGGCATCATATCCCTAACCGAGGCTTTACATCATATCTCTTCCTACGGACTCTTTAGTCCGTTCGACAGTTTTTAACACACCGTTGGAAGAAGATCCGGTGAGATCTTGTTGCGCATTGTGTACACGAATCTATGGCCTGTGTCCATACCTCTTCATTACCTATGGAGAGGGCTCAATTTTTGTACGCCTTGCTGCATAGCAATTATATTGATCTTCCCACCTTTATGTGCCAGCAGATTCTTCGAGCTTTTCGAGTTAGGGAATGAGGGTGGGGCTGCTATATGCTTGTTTGATTTATCGGTTAGTAATAACCTTATGAGTTAGTTTTCTAAAGGGGGCCGATTGGCCATACTACCATCACCAAGGTTGATCTCCGTCGAGGGCACTGCCCCCTCGACCTCCACGACTTGATCGGGTAGGTCGATCCTCGTTGCCCCCTTATGTTATCGTATGTGATTCGATTCACACTCCGCGTTGTGTTGATTGCATATTTCATATATTGTTCATCTAACATATCAGTTAAATATCTCTAATACAGAAAAATATTTCTTCAATCTTCACCGTGAATTTGCCTAAACCTAATTTCATCATTTTATCTCCTCCTTAGAAAATAGTGGTACATTCTTTTTGTTACTCTCATCTTTTCTTTATATCTGATTCCACAAATATAGAGATGGCAAAAAAATCTCGTTGGCTCGACCCCAAAAAAGCCCAAGTCGAGCTCGATTCCACCGAGCCGCGGCTAGGGCCGAGCCCCATTTTGGGGCGTCGGCTCGAGGCTCGTCACCAGCCCGTGACTGAGTAATGTAAAAAAATTTTTAATTTTTTTGTTATATTAATATTTAGTTATTATTTATTACACGTATAAATTGCACAAATTTTATATACATTATAAAAAATCGAGCCGGGATTTTTTTTTATTTTTTTTTAAGTTTAGATGTATTTTTTTTTATATATTAATATTTAGTTATTATTTATAATACGTATAAATTGCACAAATTTTAAATACATTATAAAAAATTAAAGCTTTATAACCAATTTAAAAAAAATATACGAGCCGGCTCGGTTGGGTCACTAAGGTTTGAGCCGAAAGCTCGGGCCGAGCCTCATTTTTTTGGTCGAGCTTTGAGTTTCGGCTCGTAACTCGACTAGACTCGGCTCATTGACATGGCTAAATAAAAGGGTGCTATCAGGTAATATTTGTTACCCATCGATTTTTGAAATTTAGATTTCGAATGGGAGGATGAATGAGCGTTGAATCTAATCTTACTTCATTATCTTAAAATTATTATTTCAATTTCATTTATTTCAAACTAAATGAAATTATGTTATGCAGCGCATATTGGGATGATAGATCTAACAATCTATACGGAAAAGACTTCATAAAGGTATAATGGACACAACAAGATATGACTACTGTGGCTAGTAAAATTCATTCATCATAATACATTTAATTCCAATTAAAAATGCTTTACATTTATTTTATTTTCACGTCTATATATTTTTTCTATTTTTTGAAGACGATGTACAAGAAGAATCCCTCTAGGCAGCCTACAACAATAGAAAAGGAAGAGGAGTTTGAACACAAGATCGAGGACCTCAAGACAAAAGTCACTTCCCTAAAACTTTATTTTTCACTTTTCTTTTCCCTTTCCCTCGAAGAGCTGCTCAAAACTATTAATTATTGAGTTTCATAAACAGAACCCTAAACCTTTCTTGTAAGATCTGTTCGAAAAAGCTAAAATTTGAAATAATAATCGAAACAAGGTATTTTCGTTAATAAATTTCAATTTTTTTTACTATAAATAAATGCATAATTTACCTGCTCACTAATTATTTAGCTTGAATTGCGTTTAATTTTATAGGGTTGAAATATTGTAAAGTTATTGAAGATGGTGGTAAATTAAAATAGTCAATTGAGCCTCAAAATAGGTTGCTTGTGAAGAAGAGAGATCGTGGCACCAAATTTTGTTGTATTGACGTGATCTCAAAACTAGGTAAACTATTAGGCTTTGATTTTCCACATTTGTTAGCCTATATCTTCCACAACCAATTTCTCATGACTAATTGTATATAGCATTATCATGAGCAATAAAAATTACCTCAATTAAAGTATTACTGAAACCCATATACATAGACCATTTACACAACACATGTATAAGGAATGTATGACTGTGCATTATTATGGAATACCTTTTTATTCACGTGGTCTTTAATAAATAATATGATTTATATATAAGGAATGTAATGGAAATGCATTGACATGTAGATGGATTAAATATTTTATGACTGTGCATTATTATGTTAGATAAAAATTTAATGAAATTTAACAATAATTTAGATTTAAATTTATATTTGATACACTAACATTACATTAAAAATACCAA
>CAIGRB010038077.1:4630-19926 GCA_903798255.1 Fraxinus quadrangulata
TTATCAACCACTATGACTTTAAACCTAAATCACCTTACTATACCTTGTAAAATTCTTCATCGTGCTATTGCTCATATCATAGTTCCTCATAGTGGACATTTTGAAGAGGTTCATCACCTTGACTTGTTCATCCTTGACTCATTTCATGTTGGCCGTCCATTGGACTTCCCTTACCTCTTCTTGAAACACATTCAACAAATTCATAGCTCTCCTAGAGTCCTAGACTTACCTTATGGCATGCTTCTTACAAAAAATTTTCAACATTTCAATGTGCCACTAGACGATGAGCATTTTCTAAAACCTAAACACACTGATATCATCAATCTCAACACTCTCAAACACATGAAAATCGTTAAAGGTAATGGGCAATTGGTATGTCATACTCAAGGCTTTGACGACAACTCGGGGCCTACTACTTGGCCATTCACTTTGGAAGAGACGGAAGAAGGAATATGTGGTGATGACGGTGATGGTGATGACGGTGATGATTTTCCTCGTGCACGACGTAGGGGTCTCAGTCCTCAAGTAGCATAGAATCCCGGCCGATATATGATTGAAGATCAATTCAACATCCTACAAGGTCAGATTGATTCTCTTACTACTACAGTCAATACACTTGATCAACGAATGGAGCAAATGAGTTTTATCTCAATAGGCCTTCTTTACATACATGTATTCCATTTATCCTCGCGAGCCTCCTCTATTGGCGGAAGATTAAAACATTGTCTCTAAATTCTATTCTAGTTTTTAATTTCTTGCTTTAATTTTTATGTTATGACCTATGATTACTTTCATTTATTTTTTTTTCTAATTTGCACCTATACCTTAGTTAAGGGAGAATTTCTTATACTCTCATTCCCCCATTCCTTTTTTACGATCTCAAAAGAGGGAAAATGAAGGAAAATGTTATTGTAATTGTGACTTGTTATTTTGTTATATGTATTGTGATTTGCATTAAGTATGATGACTTTTAGATGTGATTTATTATGTTAAAAAATTGTGAAAATGCATGTCTTTAGAACATTATGCTAGATATGGTACAAACTCGGTTCTCATTGATGTGTAAAAGATAGGGAGAATATCTTGTATTCCTCTACACATTACTACAAATCACATATTGTTTGTCATAATTAAAAAAGGGGGAAATTGTTGACATATGATTCAATATAACTCCACTTGTTTTGATTATAACAAACAATACACTTATATTTTTAACAAACTTTGTTTTTTGAGTTTTTCATGAATATGTCTTCTTAAACATTCAAAGACTCAAATCGTCATCCGTTGAAGAACAAGCAATCAAATGAGTCTCGAAAAAAAGAACGAGATATTTGAAGATTAAAGTTTAGAAGTAGTTTATCGAAACTTAAATATAAAGGTACTAACTCATCAATTTTTAGCAAGTATATAAAGCTCAAATTATTTTCATAATTCATCACTTGCATAAAACTTATTTTTCATAATTTAAAAAAAAGTTAACTTTCGGTCAACCAAAAGTCAACTTTCGATCGATTGAAAATGCTGATCTGATCATTCGAAATTCCAACGGTTTGATTTTTCCAACGGCTATACACTTTCGATCAACCGAAAAAAGCAGTGTACATCCTTAATAGGGTACTGAGCAAAGCAGTTGCCAAAACCCCTATGAGCTTTGGACATACAAGAAGTCTAGCATTAGGCACTTGCACATTTGCTGTTGTCCAGTCGAGGCACAGCTTTATAGGCCACATAAAAGAAAACTGGACTTAAGGACGGTTAACTACTATTTCGTTGGTTACGCTGAACGCTTTTGGGGANGGAGGAGGGGGGAAAGAAAATATAAGGAATGTTGTCTTTGAAGAAGAATCTGTTATTGGCTGCAATCAAGTCTCTATACATATTGTTGTTCAAGACACAGTTCCAGAACTAAATGACAATGTCCAGCTCATATCCCTGATATTGTTCCAGACCAAGACAACAATCAGAGTCTTCCACTAGCACCACCTATAGAACAAACTCATCAACCTAAAGAAGTGTCATTCAGGAGATCCACTAGGGAGAGTTCCAGATGATTATATCGTCTTTCTCCAAGAACATGAGGATGGCGTTGGTTTAACGGAGGATGACCCGATCAACTTCCATCAAACCATGTGCAGTTCTAACTCTCAGAAGTGGATTGATACCATGAAGGATGAGATGAAATCTATGAAAGACAATGACGTTTGGGATCTCGTCGACTTGTCTAAATGTGTGAAACCTATTGATTGTAAATGGATATTTAAAATCAAGAAGGATTCAAAGGGCAATGTCGAGAGATATAAAGCTTATCTAGTCGCTAAAGGCTTTACTCAAAAGGAAGACATAGATTACAAAGAGACTTTCTCTTTGGTATCTTCGAAAGACTCTTTTAGAACAATAATGGCACTGGTGGCTCATTTTGATCTGGAGCTACATCAGATGGATGTCAAGACTGCATTTCTCAATGGAGACATTGATGAAACAATTTGCATGGTATAACTAGAAAACTTTGTAACGGGAGATCCAAAGTCTATGGTTTGCAAGTTGAAGAAATCCACCTATGGTCTCAAACGGGCTTCCCATCAATGGTATCACAAGTTCCATCAAGTCATCACCTCATACAATTTTGAGGTGGGAGAAAATATATCTTCTTGGTATCATATGTCGATGATATTCTACTCGCTAGTAGCGATATAGGTTTACTGTACGAAACCAAGAAATTTCTAACGAAGAAATTCGAGATTAAAGATTTTGGGGATGCTTATTTTGTATTAGGTATTCAGATACTAAGAGATCGTTCTCGAGGTATCCTTGAATTGTCACAAAAGAGCTATATCGATAAGGTTTTAAGTAGATTCGGCATGAAAAATTGTAAACTAGGAGACACGCCCATCGCTAAAGGAGACAAGTTTAGTCTCAAACAGTGGCCCAATAATGATCTTAAAAGAAAAGAGATGCAAAAGATTCCATGTATGTCAGTAGTATGAAGTCTAATGTATACTCTAGTTTGTACTCATCTCGACATAGCATTTGGAGTGGGAGTTTTGGGTAGATATTTGAGTTATCCAAGCATGCAGCATTGGAAGGTAGTCAAATGCGTGATGCGTTATTTAAGGAGACCAAAAGACTACGTGTTCACTTATCGGAGATTGGATAGTTTAGAGGTCATCGGGTTCTCTGACTCCGATTTTGCGGGATGTCAAGATAGCAGACGCTCCACATTAGGCTACATCTTTATGATGGCTGGAGGAGTTATCTCATAGAAGTCTGCTAAGCAGACTCTCATAGCTTCTTCAACCATGGCTGCGGAGTTCATTGCTTGTTATGAGACATCCAATCGTAGGATATGGCTGTGAAACTTTGTCACTGGGCTGCGATTGGTAAATGGCATTTACAAGCCATTAAAGATTTACTGTAACAATAACTCGACAGTATTTTACTCCAATAATAATATGAGCTCGACGAAGTTGAAGTTTATCAACATCAAGTTTCTAGTTGTTGAAGAGAGAGTTCAAGATAGATAGATTTCCATTGAACATATAGGTACAAATTCCATGCTAGTGGACCCCATTAACCAAGTGATTAACGCCTGAGGTCTTTCATGAGCACACTACTCACATGGATGCTATTTTTGAGGATGTCTTGGTCTAGTGGGAGTCATTTTTTACGTGCTATATATTTGCACCAGACATTGGATTGTTTGATTTTTTGCAGAATAAAATTGATGGTTTATGATTCTGTTTCTGAGTTTGCTTGTGTTTTCTATGTGCAATGTTCGCATTGCATTAAAAACTTTGGAATGATCTCACTAAAAAATAAAGAAGGACCAATTGGAAATAGGCATGTCTAAGATCACATTTCATGTAATTTCCATACTACTCATCCATATTTGATCTATGTCATTAAGTGTATTAGTATGGTGATCATCGTGGTTTAATCACGACCGTATTGTGATAAAAGTCGCAGTGGTTCTATTATTAATATATAAGATGGACTAGATTGTTTAAAAAGAAGTTTAGGGATAAATAGCAGGTTTGTTCCCCTTGTATAGAAGAAGAAACAACATAAATTGACCAGAATACACACAAACAGTAGGCACTACCGTGTATTAAAAAAAGGCATGGGACCCACATGTGAGTTTATTCTATCTGTTGCTTCTTCTTCTGTACAAGAAGCACTGCTCTAAATAGCATACATATGCGCGCTTAAGAAATTTGCAATATAATTGTTTTAGGAATAATATATAGTCAAGTGGGAGATTGTTAGAAAAACCAACGATTTTCTTAAATATTTAGGAGGTAAGGAAGATCAATGATTTTTCTATTTAATGGTAATATATTTAATTCAATTATATTAGCTATTTAATAAATCTTGTCTAATTGAGTAGATACCAATATTGTTATAATTAGGGGATTAAGAAAACTCTAATTAAGATTATATTAGCTATTTAATAAATAAGGGCTAATTGAATAGATACTAATATTGTGATAATTAGGGGATTATGGAAACTCTAATTAAATAATATATAAAGACATTTTTTGTTATAGTCCCCAATATACCAAATTATATATAGTTTTCGTTCTCCTCATTTGGAAGAGAAATGACGGTCCCATTGAGGAAATAAGGGGATTTGGTTGAGGAAGATCACAAACCACACTCTTTCGTTCATATTCATCAGTAAGTAATCGATTGTCGTAGTAATTCCGCAACAGTAAACAATCGTTCATAATGAATCTAAGTATGTAACTCGAATCCGTGAATCCTAATATTCTGACGTGATGTAGATCATAGGCTTTTGATTATTTTAATTTAGGATGTTTTCATCTAGATTTGATTTCGATTTTAGATATGGTGTATGATATGATTCATATTTATAACATGTGCATGTACAGAAAATGGCCCCAATGCTTGGGCCAAAAGGTGCAAAACTATATTTTCACGAATCTTTGGACACCTTATAAGTTTGATACAAGTAGCAAAACTTTTGTTAGTGCTTACTTTTATATAGTGCATGCATTACGAATTGACCAACTCAAGCTCTATAGGCCTAATAAGACCTACTGAGATCAGTTTTTCTTTACCCAAATCTTCGTGGGGGCAAGAAAATATTTGGAATGACAAATCGGACAATATTAACAAAGGAAAAACAATTGAAATAATATATATTGTAATTGAGCATGCTTGTCAAAGCTTAACGGGTTAATTTCGAAATAAAATATTTGCTTAAAATTATCTTTAACTTACTCTTAACCTTGGCTGAACATGCTAAATTTCATCCATTATTGCGTATAAAACATGTTTGTCTAATCTTAAAACGTTACTATAAGTATGTGCACTTATTTTTTTAGAAATATACCGTTGAAGACAATATTTAAACAATGTAATTAATGTGATCCCATATAACAAGTTTAAATTGTTAGATTCACTATTCAACATGATATCAAAGTAGGCAAATTCCCCAAGTTCAAGTCTCGTCGTCATCATTTAATGAACGATGTACGTACTTGATGAAAAAAACGCTCGATAGGTTAAATGATTAAATGTGATTTATCTTAAAAAAACTTAAAATTTAGAACAACTCTTTTAAGTTTCAACATATGAGGTTACTATCAAACTAAGTAATTTTTTACTTGGAAAACATAGTGTATCCACGAACGTGATAGTTTGAACATAAGAAGTTACTTAAAAGTAGCTTTTTCTTACATTTAAACTTAGCCAAATGTGCAATATTGTGAGTCATGTTTCTAATATTGTATATCAAACAACCGTAAACACGGATGTTCGAGTCCATTCTAACACAGAACTTGTGTCATCTTGTTGGGAAGATGAGATACAAAACAAGACAGAAGACAGATCATTTACAAAACATCCCACTCACAGCAAATCCCATGTATATTGTATGTACAAATCATTATGAAGGCGTTATTGCAATGTGCGATCCTCAATAATTGAGTCCCCAGTTCCCCCACTATGATGGATACATATAGAAGAAGAATATCTTGCCTTGAAGGATTACAAACTATTTTGAATTATACATCTAATTTCTTACTATCGAAAAGAAATAATAGCACAAAATTGAGAAAAAATTATAGTAGGTAAAGAAAAACACAAATTACTGTCAAAGCTAAGACCACTTGTCATCCCCCTTGTATTCTTTATGAAGTGAAAATATTAGGTTGACCTAATTATATTGACTTTGAGGACTTGTTTGACAGAACTTTTTCTTTGAAAAACTAAGATAACTTGTCATCGCCCTAATGATATCTCAAAAGTCATGCCAAACGAGTCTAATTGTCTCATCCCTATACTAAGATTTAATTTGTGGGTTTTTAACTAATAGGGCACCCTCTTTAAAAGCCGATTTTAAGGGTGAGTTTTACCAATATGGTTGTTATAATTGATATCAGAGTACACACCTTTCTGAAAATGACATTCGTTGTAGAAATAACAATCTGAGGAAGGCTACTTCCAGTAAAGGTTGGTTTTGTGAAGTCACCTAATTGGGAATATAGGTAATTGTAGATGTCAGTTTCAAAAAGTGTGATAGAATGTAATGACTCTAATTGTATCGCACCTCATCCATTAAACATCCTTTCATTACAAATCGATTTTAAGAGTGAGTTCTAACTAGTACGATCGTTGCATTAATTTATTTGTGAACTATCTAGTATATTAGATAGAGAGAAAAGGTGAACAGTCAGACTAGAATCAAATACATATAGAAGAAGAGTATCTTGGGTGAAATGGTCACAATCTGTTTGAGAAAATGCCCCCTTGAAATCTAAGATAAATCATGCTACACTTATCGAAAATGATTGACATGCAACCTGACTGAATACTCACAATAAGGGGAGGGCACACTTTTTTTGGAAATTTTTATTCACGCAAGATCCGCATGCATGTGAGATGCTGTCAACACCTCTGTCATCCATATTCTGTACAAATGGAAAAACTCATATAAATCAAAATTCTATTTCTGCCATGCACAGTTTTTGCCACTATAATCTGTTGTCCATGCAATAGAAATGGCTCTTTCTGCTCTGGCAATCCACCATTTTCATGTGAGAATTCTTGCTTTCATCATTTGTCGGCATTATTTTTTTTGCCCCACGGGCCACAACCTTGGAAGATCAAAGTATATAGACCCTATTATTGCAAAAGAGGTCGCAAAGTTGGCTACTGTTTTATATGCATAAGCTATATAGAATCTAAAAAAGTACATCAAGATTTTGCACGCTTGAATATACGACAATAATAATCATTTCGAGATTGACCCTTTAAAATAAAGATAGTATCTGAACCAAGAATTCAAACGAAGAATTTTATACAGATATAACTCAAAACTAATAACTAGATTTTTATATTTGTGTTCTCAAATAAACAACCTTATGGATAATATATTAATGTAAAACTTCACGTCACTTAAATATGAAAACAATAACCGATATATAAGACTTTGACGAACTCCACTTTATAAAACTTACGTTTTAACCCATGTTTGGTTCCCATTTTTTAAAATTAATTTTTAATCACATATTTGATATGATCCACAACTTTTATCAAGTTTTTAATTATATATTTAATTAACTTTTATCAAAATTTAACAAAATATATTATTTTTAGCCAAACCAAACAGGGGCTTTGGATGAAAGTTCAAAATGCAATTATAAACAGCTACGTGGCTTGAATTGGATATGACAATTAAGAAGTCTCATCACGTGTTACTTTTTCATAATCGTGTCTACTTCAATATACGAATTATGTTGTAAAAACATTATGGTTTGTACAAGACAACACTATGCTGGTCAACTTTTTATTTATTCAGATGCATCTTTAACTAAAGTTTTATTTTGGGGTATTTTTTCCGAAATCTGTAATTCATAATGAGTTTTTAGCTCCAATTATGTTTCAAGAAAAAATAAATTCTTTACGTCGAATTTCTTTTGCAAAGTTTTGGTCTACAGTTCCCTCCTTTCCAGGATCGACTTAAGCATTCACTTTCAATAAAAAAAAATGAGGTACTATGGATATCCACATATTTGACATGAATAATTATCAAAATTTTATATAACTATCAATAGCATATTTTTATTTAATTACTAAAATGAAATAGTTAATTGGGTAAATTAGGCCCAATACACTAAAAATTTAATTAATTTGATTAATACCCTATTCTAATTAAACCATTTAAAAACGTAATTAATACATTAAGAAAACATCCCAAACCCTAAACGCGCGCGCGCGCACACACACAAAGGAATATAGTCATTTCAGACATGGGAAGGCTTCATTGGCAAGAGAATCGAGGGTAAGAAGCTCATGAGAACCATGGTACTAGAGCTAACGAGGATAAGAATCCGTTGATCGTAAAGGTAAGACCAATGATGAGGTCAATGGCGAAAAATGTCAAAGAAGTTATGAGATTGCTTATTTAAGCTACAGTAGACGAACCATTAATCACAATAAGCAAAATAATAAGATTCATGTTGGTTTTGTAAGAAGAAATAAGATTGTGTTGGTTTTGAAAGAAGAAATAAGATTGATCAACTTGATACAAACAACAGAAAAGGGAGCTGAAAGACAAAGTTATGTGACCGCATAGCATACCTATACATGCGGTCGCATGCATCTATACCACGATCAAAGTGAGGGCAGAATACCAGTCTATACGATCGCATGTAATAAACTTATGCGGCTGCATAGTTCAAAATTAGGACGGGATTTTCTAAATTCCGCATAAACTTCTATTTTTGTTAAAACTTTTGTATGGTATATTTTTTTATATATTTTAAGGCTTAATTCCCTTTTTAATTAGTTTTTATGAGTTTCATATAAATAAGACTCATTTCATTAATTGTAAAAACACACAATTTGAGAGATATTATTGCAAGGTATATTACTTTCTTCTCGTTTTTCAATTGAATTAATTTCGAACTTATCAATTCTTGTGACATTCAACAATTTAAGTAAGGTTCATAAGTTTTGTGATCACTAGGTCAAGATATTATTGGCGATTGTCTTGGTTCAATAATTTATTATGCCGAGCTTTTCAAACGTTGATTCTTAACTTTCTTGAGTTTGATTTAATTTGTCATGAATTTTGTAATTTCAATTGCTACATGGGTTCGCATTAGAAGCCGTTATTTAGCATACGCGGATTATCAATAATTGAACGTTCGAGCGTGACGGTGGAGATGTACATACTCCCTGCGAAGACTACCAAATAGAAGGCTCCTCTGCGAACCAGAGCTACAACATTTTCAATTCCAAAAGGGACGCTGTGATGGAGATTCAAAGCAAAGTGGATTCTTCTGCCAATGTTGGGAAATACTTTTTTTTTTTTTTTTCCTTTCAATCAAGCTTGGATTTGATAGCACTTGCTATGAGGTTGGTGCTTGATCAAATTCATGGAGATAATTATGCAGATGATGATGGAAGTAATGTTGATGTGGACCCCCACCAACCAAGATTCAATTTTTTTTCTTAGATTTGTATATATTTCTTAATCTCTTATTTTCACTTTTCAATGTTGTGCAAATATGGTTGATGCAAACTGATATATTATCACACATATTATACCTAATAAGCTTTAGAATTGAGTCGAAGAGAGAAGATGAGACGTTTCGCTATAACTGTTGGTACTAGAGTGATTTAATGGCGACTAAGTACGTTCATACGCAAAGCCCAATTCAACATCTAATAAATTGCATAATATGTAGTGTTAGAGAGTTAAATGTAAATACTTATTGCTCGTAGGGCGACCTGGATGATATTAAAGATAGAAATAAAGTTAAAATCTTATATATTAATATCACCAACATATAATCGACAAACGTAAATTTTCTATCACCAACATATCTCTCTCCAACATTACACATTTTCGATTTCACCAAATATAAATTTGTCTTTTTTTAAAAAAAAATTCTATCGCTTTTTTTTTTTTTTTGAATTTCCGTCGCTTCCAACTTATATGTTGTTGTGTTCCTAAAATTAAGTTATGTTCTATGTTTAGATATTAAAAGTAAAGTATAATCACAAAAAGATAATATGTAGAAGAATATCAACTATCCACTGGATCTATTATAATGTTTTGATTGATGTTTGTTACTTTCTTTTAGCGTGTTCTATTTTTATTTTTATTTTTTTAGTTTTTCACTTTTTCAAAATTTCTGTCACTTCTTTTATTTTTTATTACTTTTATTTTTTTTTTTATTTCTGTAACTTTTGTGATTGGTATTTTGTTACTTTTTTGAATTTTTGTCACTTTTTTCCGTCTTTTTTTTTTTATTTTCTATCACTTTTTTATTGTTTATTATTTTTGAATTTATATCACTTTTTGAGTGACAAACGTCAATTTTTAATAACAGTGTAATTGTATGTCATTTTTTTATTAAAAAAGTGACATTGTATTTCACTTTAATAAAAAAGCGATAATTAACTTTATAAAGTATTTTTTACTTCTAAAATACTTTTCATATGATTTTTCAAAAGATATCTAATTTTATAGGCAATTTTGTAAGTTGCACCAGTTAATTTATGTAGAACATTTTTATTTTCGAGGTTGCCTACTGCCAGTTCGAGCTTCTTGGGCTGGGCTGAGAATAGGATGTCCTATCTAAGTTAAGCCCATTATTATTTGTGCTAAATTTCTTACCACCAAGCCCAAACAAAATCTGCCCAAAACTCTATGTATGTGTTCGGCCCATGTTAGTTAACAGGAGAATTTGTTTTTTGAATTAGAAGTTTGGGCAATTGAACAAGTTAGAATGCATCTTCTCGGAGAGTTTTCTCTGAGAGGGGTTTTCTCTGAGAGAGCTTTCTTACAGCTGAGATCAAAAGTTGCAGCAAAACTAGTAGCATAAATTCATCATTTTCGAGCTCTCAATCTGACTATTCAGTTTCTTTTTTTGATTATTTCATGAATCTTGAGCAGAATGAATCGAGACAGTATTCTTGGGGGCAAAATCAATCAAACCCTCCAGTTATAGACCTCACTATACCAATAGCACAAACATTTACTGAGAGGAAGCCTTTATTGAAGAGTGAATTGCCCGAGGTAAAGAAATTCGACTGGATCGACTTCTCCGAGTCGACTCAGTAGAACTTTGGTGGCGATGGTGCAGGACAACTCGACTGTGGAGGAGAAGAGACATTATGACCGTAGGGCAAGTACGCGGCGGAGATTAGGGACCCTAAGCAGCGCGGCTCACGTGTCTTGACTTGGGAGAATATACAATTCAATTCTCCAATTCCCTCACTCTTGAAAAAAAAGCCCTAATTCTCTTTATACCTAAACAACAAAAAATATAGAAAGAGTAGTGTGAAATTTGTTTGTGAAAAACCCTAAAGGGAGACAGAAAGAGCCGAATAAAATGATGGATTTCGCACCCTTGGCTGCCGTTGATTTTCGCAGATTTGGGTTTCAGGGGGTCTCGCTGACAATGTAGGGTTTTCAATAGGACTTGATCTGAAAATGGGAGAAGCCGCCATTGTTGAGAGGATAATGGAAAATGTTTTTGTAGTGAGTTACTGGTAGTTGAAGGCGGCGGCATGGGTATGATTGAAGATGGGGAACAAGATGAAGTGAGGGTTGGGTTGGGAGGAGTGGGGTGGGGTGGTACATACATAAAATTTGGATATAATTTTTTTTTTAAAAAGTTTTTGTAATTATTCATTTTTAATTTTGATATTTTTTTTACTATTTTAACGATTAAATTAATGTAATTGGATGGTACAGATTTTCCACACCCAGAATGTTCTATTCTGAATTTCAAATAAGGACATTTTCTACTATTTTCAATAAGTAAATGAGATATTTCGCATATCGTCTAGTGTGCAGGGAGGTTTTCTACTATTAAGCGTATATTTTATGTCATTTGAATGAGTTTGGAAGACTCGACTCGCCTTGTAGCTCCACTGGATGATGTTTAAATTGAAAATGAATTTTAAATTAGACATATTCATAATAAACTGTGAAATTTAAAAAAATATTTAGAAGCTATGAGATTATGCTTTAAACAATAAAAAGTAAAAATTAATAATTAATAAATATCTTTAACTGTACAATTAATAAACTTTATTAATGAATTCAATAATTTAGAGAATAAATGTATTAATAAAAAACAAGTTTTAATGGACTACTATTTAATATGGAATAATAAGGTATAAAAACATATTATCAGCACTTGTTTTCGTAATTTCTTATTTTAGTTGTTCTTATTCTGTAATTAAATATAGTAAGTTAGCATTTGTTTAAAATAAAAAAACCAGGTGATTATTAAATTAAAATATTATAAAATGTAAGAGAATATTTATAAGATCAATTACGTCGTCATTCCAAAATTTTAAATTTATTTTTATTCCAACTAATTTTACGATAGAATCTAGGAATCAATTTTTTTGTCATAATTATTAGACAATTTAATATCACTAATGTTTGATAAAATTAAATAAATAAATATTAATGATTAAAACTTCATAAGTAACAAGATAATAATAAAAAATGAAAAATTAAGATTTATTATTGAGTTTTTTTTTGATAAATGAGGTTCTTAAAAAATTATCTTAACATATTTAATTTACCAATAGAATTTTCATTGTTAAATAAATTAATCAAATATAAAAAATATATATATTAGTTCAAGAAAAAATCATGTTTATAAATAATAGTCTTAGATGGGCCGGAGCAAGTTGGGTCGAAATGGAGAGTCGTAAGCACGAACACAACGTGCTAAAAAATGAATATTAAATAAAAATAAGCTATGTAGACTTTCAACTTTTTATATAGTCTTTTTTAGCAAAATTTATTTTACTATTTGAAAAATTTTGGAAATTCATTTGTAATTTTTTTTGTTTTACTAATTTATTTTAATTTACTTGTTTTAATAGAAGAGCAAATTTTATTTAACGATCAAAATGGAGGAAATGACGAGGTTTGCGATAAAATTCAAAGGTTGTAGATAAATTATGTTAACAAAAAGTTGAGGATATTATTTATTACATTTTGTAAAGATTGAGTATGAACTGTGAAAATTTCCCCAAAAATTTGAAGCCATCCCACCCCCACTAAGTAATTAAGGACAAACTCGGTATTTCCCGGAAGCCTGTAAGAGCCGTGCACTCAAACGCCGTCGTTTGCATACCTACCCATACTCTACTGCAGCTCTGCTAAATTTCCCCTCATCTTCCAAAGCCCCACAGGCAAATACCATCAAAATTTCCCAGATTTCTTCTTAGCTCAGTAATCTCTTCAATTTAATCACTCTCCACACACACATTTTTACATTGCATTTTTTTTGCAACAAATCTATTGACTTTCCAAATTTTGTGTATATACATGCAGATATAGGTAGATATACCTATATACAATGGGGGTAGGAGGAAAGGATGTGTCGATATCACTGGAAGGTTTGAGGGACAAGAATTTGATGCAGTTGAAAAAGCTTAACACTGCCCTTTTCCCGGTCCGGTACAATGATAAGTACTATGACGATGCTCTCGCCTCCGGTGAATTTACCAAATTAGGTCAGATTTAACTTCTTGGTTTTTTTTTTTCAATTGGGTTTTTCTTGTTTTTCCTTTTTTGTAAGCAGGGACAAATGATGTGTGATTTTTTTCCCCTTATGTTTTTCAGGATTTGATGTTATATTGCTGGAGAAATATATTATTTAATCAATCTTATTACTGGGCATTTCTTGTTTTGCCTTCATACTAGCTATTGGAATAGAAACCACACTTATAACGCTATTGTCTGGGTCTTATGAAGGATTTTGAGCGCATAAATAAGGAGATATGATGATTTTTTTTGCTTTTGGTTGGATTTTATATCCTCGGTTTCAGTTAGGGGATTATTTAGTGATTTACGGTTTTTTGTTCTGCTTGCATATTACCTGTATAAAATGTGCTTATGGATGTTTAATGGAATATTTTACAGGTTTTGAGGCTCAATTTGATATGTAATCTTCCTTTATCCCATTTCTTTCTTTCTTTTTGTTTAATCCAATTCTACATCTGGGTTTGGCATTGTTACCAACTAAATTAACTAGTTGTTGCTTTCTTTTTCATGTATACAAACTTATCACTTACTTCTTCACCTGGAGTGTTTTTGAAGATGTATAATCGTTTCCTGGTCAGAAGCATAGGTGTTTTCTTATCTTCCGCTTTATCATATTGCTAGTCAGGGTTTTTCTTTGGTAAATAGCTAGTCCTCATTTTGCCCATGAAACTGTTTATTGCTGATTACCTGAATGCTGTTAGGGTTTTAACATCCAGATTAATTGTAAATGTGATTTGGATCTTATTTAGCCCTCGTTTGGGCTCCATTTTTTTAGAACTTATTTTCAACCACACTTTTTTAATAAAATAATATTTCGCATAAACCAAAACTTTTCCATCTTTTTTACAACACATTTTTCTAAAAGTTCACTATTCCAAACACTTTTTTTTCCCCAAAACTTCATTTTAATGGAGCCCAAACAGAGGCTTAGTTTAGTTTACTCTGATAGTTTTTTAATCAACTATTCAGTTCTTGTTGCTTGAATATAGATTTTTCATTATGTTAAATCTTTCAGTGGAGAAGTATTGGTTGGTTTATGTTTGACCTTTGCTTCTTGATTTTGCTTGCATGTTCAGTACCTTCAAAGTTTTCTGCTTTATGCTTGTGGTTTCTTGTATTCTCAAGGTTTTAGTTCATCCCATAGATTTTCTTTTATGACTGATGTTAGTTGTTCTATTCTAACTAACAAATTTCACCGCTCCAAATCAACTTCCATGCTGAACAATTTGCTACTGTAAAGAGCTATATGACTTATAAGCCATTTATTGGGCTCACTTCGTTTTGCTGAGCATGGACAAGAAGAAGCTTGATTATAAAGTGTAGCACATTAAGTATAGACCTCTTCACAGCATATCAGTTACATATTTGACCAAGTTTGCCATGAGGAACCATTAAGTGAATTTTATCCAAAGAACACCCTCTCATTAAGTTTAACTATAGAGACACGGTGTAACGACCCGATCTCTTGTAAAACTCAAACGCTATTAAATCAAAACATATGAGACAAAAGATAATATAACATTCATTTATTTAATAAAAATATATCTTTCGAAATAAACTAAATAGAAACACTTAGTCCCAACGATAATCCAATTATTTTAGAAGAAAGGTTATTGAAAATATGGATCTCTTTTATTTAACAAAATATTCTGCCACCACAGTCCGATTCCAAGCTCAAAACTTACGATCCAATTGCCTGATAATGAGGAAGATTTAAAGAATGAGATTTTAAGAAAAATCTCAA
>CAIGRB010038084.1:995-18590 GCA_903798255.1 Fraxinus quadrangulata
TGAGTAAACACCCGAGGGTCTAAGCAACCATCAAAAGTTGGGGCGTCCAATTTAATGTTTCTAAAGAAACGGACATCATGGCGAGGAGGAGATTGAGTATCATAACGGTGATGCTCTCGCTCCCGTTCACGGGCTTGATGTCCATCCCCACGATTATGCCTCACACGTTGTCGGCCACCTTGGGGACGACGATAATGCCTATTATTGGATGCGTTTGAGTTTTCAGCTTCAGTCGAATGTGGGGTTTGTTCAAGGGTGGACAACCTAGCAACTAAGTCTGTATTTTCCTCACGAGCAACGACCATCTCAGTTTGGACAACTGCAAACTGAGTTTGTAACTGTTGTTGGTTAGGGACAAGTTGTGCTAATTGTCGAGTGAGGGCATCAAGTTGGGATGGGTTCATGGTCGGGTTACTGGAATTAGATGTGACAAGACGATCATTACGCAACTGCATGCAATGCACTACCAGTTAAGTGAAGTGTATGGAGAGATCAATAAATAACTAATTTTAAAAAAAATTGAAAATAACGACCTGATCAATTTTTTTTTTCTTTTGGAATTACGTATATCCAAATAGGGTAAATTAATACTGCTAATCTATGTAAAATAATAAAGCAAATGTCAAATACTAGTCAACAACTTAATCTCGTAAAATAAAGAGGATAAAAGTGGAGATATAACAAGATTAGGGATGTATGAATGTAAATTATAGGGAAAGAAGAAAATAACAGCACCACAAAAATTTAATTGAAGCAATTTTAAGATGAAATTCAGACATGAGAAGACATTTCTGGCTTCATAAGCAACATGATCGTTATTGCATAATATTCGCTTGATGTACAGTAGACTTTAACCAGAGTCAATACCAACCAGTACCAAAAATCACCTTATTCCAACTGAGAGAATAAAAGGAATGAACAAAGAAAAATAATGCCATCACCCTCTAAAATTGTGGCAATGATAAATTTGCCAGAAAAAAAACTAGAAGGTTGGACATGTGCCAAACCTTTTCTTGCTCCATCTGATGCCGCAGTCTCACAAGTTCATCCTTGATCTCTTCAACTTTATTCAGTTTGGGACCAAGCTCCAAACCTGATGTTAATGTTTGAAAAATATGACAAGGAGAAGGATACTTGGAAGAACAATAGGCTTGAACATGAAAATCATTGTCCTCAAACAATATTTGTCCGCTCTAGAATTTATTTTAGTGTTAAAGGGATTCGCGACAAATGGTTTGGAGGATTGAACAAGCCTTAAAAGAAGCCAACACTTAAGCATTTGTGTTTTTTCCCAAAACTTGAATACTTTGAATGTTTGAATATGAAATAGAAGGCAATAAGAGCACTATAATCTGGATTTTAATAGGTAATTTGATATGTTTATTATTCAAATCTATCTCATATATATAGATTTCAATTCACACTTCGCGAAATAGTGCAAATGACTCACTAAAGGTCGGACTTTTTCCATCAAAAGTCACCATAAATCAAACATAAAACTAGTCTAACGACTAATTTTAATCTCCATGCATGCCCGTGGTAATAATTCGTACGCACACATGGAAATGAGAAAATAGCCTCGGGTTTTCCAAAAACAATCAATGCGCACGCATGGCAACGCATGGGCAGAATAATTTGGGATAATTATGCCCAATACCCTCCAAAACTAACAAGTTAGAATAATACCCTAAAACTAACTAAATTTTTTACTCCCATAATTAATACGCTCAAGGCCTCCCCAAACCCAAAATCCCCAAATCAGAACTCAGAAATTCGGTCGAAACTCCCACCACCAGAATTTTTAATTTTGTTTCATTGTCATCTCTGTCTTTTGATATGGCTTCTCCACTGTCATTCAAGCAGTAATTCTAATAAAGTAGATACAATTTCTAAATAATGGGTTTCTCTCTACTCATTATGATTCTGATGTTTAATTGTCATTGTAGGATTATTTGTTGGATGCTCCAGTTGGAGTTCGGTTTTCTTTCATTGGAGGTTTGAAACAAAGATTGAACATACTAATCCCTTATCTCGGCCGCCTTTTACTACGTTTTGTTGAAAATATAGAAATTTTAACATTAAAGGTAATTTTTTTGACAGGGAAGTATTCTGGTAAATCGAGCCCTGCTGGCTGCTGCCGGCTGGTTTAAGCAAGGAATGATAGTATGTTATTTGGACTTCTGTTTGGCTTCATTGTGATATGAAGACAAAATTGCTGCTTATTGACTCTTTTTTTTTTTTTTTGTCAAATCTTCAAAATTAAAAAAGATTAGGCCCATTTGAATGTTGATTGATGGGATGTTCAGGTGAAGCCCATCCTATTGGTGGCACTGGAGAGAGAGCAGGTCCAATCTTCGGACTTGCAATGGGTGGTTCTTCACAGCCAAACATGATCTTTTAGGTAATCAAAATTGAGACTTTTGTTAAAGATTGACTTTTCTTCACAGGCCACAACTATAACAGTCAAACTAGAAAGTATAATGGGGAAAAAGAAAGTTATATCTTGTCTATTGTCTTTGTAAATCGATCTAATACTACGCACTCCCTTAATATAATGGGTTAGCAATCAATGTTATATAGATATTGAGGACGGACTATTTGTAGGGCTATGAATTGAAACATGGCTATTTCGTACAATGGATGCGCATATCGAGGATGGATTTGTGCAATAAACTTTTTGGTGACAAAATTTTCTCTGATCAAAATTCATTTATTTTCCCTGAGATTGGTGTTAAAATGTCTTAATTATTGTTAGTGTTCAATATTTTTTCTCACTGTTTTGAGTTATTGTTACTTTTTTTTTTTTTTTTTTAATGATGTATATGAAAAATCCTGAAAAAAAATTTCTTAATAATTGTAAAATATCTAGTATCATCATTATCTATTACATCGTCATTTATTATCTAATTCAAAACACAATGGTGGAGTCATTGAATATGTATAAGGTGAGATATTTTAAGGTTTTGATTGATGTTTCGTCATTTTTTTTAAGTGGACTTTTTTTTTTTGTTATGCTTTCGAAATTTCGGTCACCTTTTTATTGTTTGTTACTCTTTCTTTTTTAATTTCTATAACTATTTTGAGTGACAAACATGGGTTTTGATAAATGTTTTGTCACTTTTTTAGTGTTTGTCACTTGTTTAAATTTTTTTCACTTTTTGCGTGTTGGCCACTTTTATTTTAAATTTTTTGTCACATTTTGAAATCTGTCACTTTTATTATTTGTTACTATTTTAAAATTTATGTCACTTTTTTTAGTGACAAACATAGGTTTTGATTGGTGGTTTGTCACTTTTTTGTATATTTGTCACTTTTTAAATTTTTGTCACTTTTATTAATGTTTATCGCTTTTTAAATAGTGTTTGTCACTTTTTAAAAATTTCTATCAATTTTTAAGTAACCAATATAGATTTTGATTAGTATTTTGGGTCACTTTTTTTAATATGTCACTTTTTAAGTGGTTGTCACTTTTTTGAAATTTTTGTTACTGTTTTATTATTTGTTACTTTCTTTGAATTTCTGTCACTTTTTTTAGTGGTAAATGTAGATTTTAATTGGTGTTTTGTCACTTTTTTAGTACTTGTTATTATTTTTTTTTTTTGTCACTTTTTTTAGTATGTCACTTTCTGTTTTCTTTTTCTAGGATTGATATTAATAGTCTCTCAACAATGTTAGTGTAAAGGAAAAGTCACGTTATGTTCTTTACACGAAATAATAGCGGACTTAAATGGAAAGTTTGGTCACCTTATTGAACTTATTCCAATATTTTAATTTGTATTTTGTCACTTTTTAAAAATTTTATCAATTTTTTTTTCTGTCACTTTTTATTGTTGATTTTTTTATTTTATTTTTTGGTCAAATTTCTTAAGTGACAAATATCACTTTTTAATAAAAGTGACATTGTGTCATTTTTTAATAATAATAAAAAAAAATTAACACTTTATTTTATATAGTATTTTTTACTTTTAAAACACTTTTCATATGATTTTTCAAAAGATTCCTAACTTTAAGGGTATTTTTGTAAGTTGCCCAAATAATTTTAGTCCAATTCCATTCATCCTTTTGGGCCTAAATACATCTACTTCAAAGTCCCATTATTAATTTTGAACAATATATAACAATTTCCCATTTGTTCAAAATTATATTGATCACAAATTCAAACTAACAATACGTATGCATAAGGTTTAAATATATTTCGATTTAAATTTAACTATAGTATAATTCTCACAAAGTATCATCAAAATTTCAGGTAGCATGATAGTTTTGAACCAGTTATTTCTTGTGATAATATTGAAAAAAATGCACAGACAAGATCATGTGTTCACAAGTTTTTCAAACTTGTTTAACGCTAATATGGATTTGTACTTGTCCTATTTGTTGAATTTTTAAAAGAGAAATTACAACTCTATATCAAAGCAGCATCATCTCGAAGTTCACATAAGTGAAGTTCTTTCAATATCTTTATTATGTTTAGAGATATTTATACGCCATACTGAATTTGATTAAGAGTTTTATAAAACTAAACCTTCCAACTATAACAACCAATGCTATTCATCAACGATAGATATATATTGCTGAACCTATTCACTTATTAATTCCTCCATACAATATATATCATATATTTGCCATTTATTTTCATCATAAATTTGAATATTCGCTGAAAGTTCTCTGTGGCTGTCTCCTTCATCTGAAAGAAGTGATGAACACAATGTCAATAAGTTAAAATGAATATTAATAACAAAAGGACAGCAATGTCTTTAACTACTTTGACGCGATCCAGCAAAAAGTAAAAACAAGTAAAAAGAAAAAAGAAACAAATCATGAAAGTTCCGAAGATAGTAGTAACATCTGCAGTCAGATGCAATACAATATCTATACACCCAACCACAGCCTGCCAACACAGGAAATGGAGATACAAAAAATCTTGGTTGAGCATAGTGAAATATCGCATAAATAATCTACAGAGTGATGTGACCAAGAACGGAGCCATGTGCAATTGAACAAAATGCTAACTGATCTTACTACAATCAGGTTTAACAAAATCCCATGGTGGTCCAAGTAGATGAACGAGGCTGAGTAGCTCGGTGTGTTTAAAAAGTCGTAATCACGCGAGGCGCAAGCATCGAGGTGTTTTGAGTCGTACGCTTCACCGGCAACCAAAAAAATTTCGAAATATTATTAAAATGCAAAATAAATAAAAAATAAACTTAAAAAATCACAATAGAAAAATTTGAAGTGTGGGAACAAACAAAAAATATATACAATGACAAAAAAATAAACTATTATTACTTTAGTTGAAGTGAGAGTTAGGTGTTGTTCTTTTTGTGTTTTTGTATTTTAAAATAATTTTGAATTTTGTATTTTGAGTGTCTATTTTGAAATTGTTGAAATTTTTTTTTTTTGACATTTTGAAAAATTATTTTGAAAACATCAAAAACGCGTTTTGAAAGTTTTGGTTTGATTATAACTAAAAACGTCCAATACGACAAATTTATCGTTTTAGATTTTCTTTGTAAATTTTGAACTTATTTTCAAAAACGTGTTTTCAAAAATAGGAAAAAGAACGCGTTTTCATTGTTTTTGAAAATCGAAAATAGAAAACTGCTTGAAAATGGTAAAGAGAACATGTACTTAACTTTCCCAAAATGGGTCTATAAGACACTATCTTTTAATATTTTAGTAAATTAGTAATAGGGTGCATTGATCATAAAATATTTACATTTTTTAATCCCCTGTTTGATAACAATTATTTCAACACTCTTTTTTTTCCCTATATATTCATTTTCAACTACACATTCACGCAATAAATTATTGTGCACGTGAATAAAAAAAATTCTCTACTGTTTAATCACGTATTTTTTAAAAAATCATTATTCCTAACTCCATTTTACTCAAATTACGATCGTAAAAAAGGAGCTTAATGTTTTGGTAATATATGTTGGTTTCCAAAGTCAATCCGACTTTTAATGTTTTGTGGGCCGACGCTTAAAGTCAATCCGACTTTTAATGTTTTAGTAATATATGTTGGTTTCCACAAACCTTAAAGGAGTGTGCCTGAAGCATGCATGATGCACCTCACCGACTCACAATCAGTGCCTTTGAGGGGTTTGATGTTTGCCTCACTCTAAGGCGAGCTTAAGCAAAACGAGTCCACCCATGATTGCATTTTAGTACCTTAAATAAAAAATGATAAAAATAAGTATTTTGCAAATTAAAAAAGGTTCAAAGTAAGTATGAATATAATAATAACCGAGTAATTAGCACATAAAATCCTTACATTTCACTATTATTGTATAAAATATCACTATCTTTCATTTTTTTGTATTTTTACCCTTATTTCCATATTTTATTGCGTAAAAGTTTTTTTTTCATATTTGTTGAAAATGTAAAAAATGAAATGTAAGGACGTTTTCTATAATAATAATGAAAGGTAAGCATATTATGTTCTAATTTTCCTTAATAACCATTATTAATGTATTTGTGGATTGTTTCCTTAAATTTATGTTTTAACAAATCACGTGTCTATTAACAATTATTAAATTAGTTCATATTTGTAGTAAAGAATTAGATACTCTTGATGAGTATTTGATCTTATTTGGATAACAAAAAATTGAAGACTTTCGGGAAAAAAATGTTTTAAGAATCGATAACGATTTTAAGGGAGACTTTCGAGATCTCCAATAAAATTCTCGTTTTTCTCAAATAAATACTGACATGCCTTATCTTCAGTCTATTAGGAAGAGCTCAAAGGTACGTGGATGACAAAAAAATCTGACAACTCCTATACCTGCAGGGCGGGGAACTTTGCCCCTGGGCGGGGATGAGTAACGTGTACCCCGCCCCGTTTAATATTTTTTTAGAATTCAATACTTTAAATGAAAAAATTTACGAAATTTCATTAGTTCTAATAGAAAATGGTAACTAAAATTATTTAAAAAATATGACAAATAATAAAAGCCTTAGTTTACTTATTTTTTTTGAAAATTTTAACTTCTAAAAATAAATTAAAAAATATGTTATTGTCCCACTTTAATGAATGAAGACAATAAAATAAATTATCAAAAACTTTAAAANATTGTCTTAATCTAATGAATGGGGGTAATAAAAATGAATTATCACAAAAAAAAAAAAAATTAAACTGGGTAAGGGCCTCGCCCCGTCTTAAACGGATAACGGGACGGAAAATTGCCTAACGGGACTAGGCGGGGAGGTTGCCCCGACCCTTGCCATCTCTAAAGGCTGCTTCAAATTGGACCCCTTTTTTTGGTCCCATTTGTTGAGTTTTGTTTATAATAAAGAGGAGACAAACTCAATACATTCAATTACACCACGCGATCTATTAATGCATTAGATGATAGAATCTGATTCAAGTATTCGGGCAAATGAAAATGACACCAAAACAAGAGTTCATGACATGTATCCTCTCAAATATCATTTTATTTTTCTTATATAAAAATCTAATCTTCGATTTTTACCTAACGTTTTGAAAATTGGGTTGAACGTAAACTTAGGAGAGGAAATATTCGAATGAAGGTTCGAGGAAATTTCCTACAGAAGTATAATCTTTATGATTTTGAACTGACTTATAATCTTTTATGATGGACTATTGTGCCTATCTTTAACGCTCATAACCGTGGGTCAACCCACATGGGGTCATGTGGGGTCAAGTGACCCTACAAAATTTTTTGACTTTTTTTTTGTTTTTTAAAATTCTATAGTTGCTTCTTTCAAATGTAGGTTTTTTGCTTACGCTCCATGAGCGTCCCTTTTATTAGTTTAGCTGATTATCCATTTGTTAGAAGAATGCATTATTGAGTTTTGATTTTAGAAGTTCTTCAAATATGAATTTAGTGGTAAAGAAATAGAAAGAAAATGATTTCAAACATAGAAGAATCTTTGTAGTTTCTAAATTCTTTTTAGACATTTTGGAGAACTAAAAATCACGAGCAACGGTGGAGTTTTCAAGCCTAAGATCTCAATATACGTGTTGAATCATCGCAGTCTTTGGAGGTCTAATGTTTGATTTCGTTCGTCCTATATGATATTTGATGGAAATTAATAAGGTAGTTATTTTCTTTTTTTCTGTACTATATAATTGATTTTGTATGATTTTGAGGGTTGAATGTGATTGGGAAGATAAGGGTGTCGGTGAAAGTAGTATTTTATATGAAGGATTTTTTTGGTACGAAAATGCATAAACTACAATTATATTAATATATTGACTTGTTTTCATTAATGTTATATCACCACAATAAAAAAAAATCAGTGTCCGCCAGGCTAATAACTACATAAGAATTCGTAACACTAGCAAAATGTGTGTCCCATGATTTCCAACTCTCTGTCCACTCTTTCAAGGTTAGATAGACGTCCACACAAAATTCCAATAAAATATTCAAATGAAGGTTCGAGGAAATTTCCTACAGAAGCATGACCCCTATTTGTCTTCGTGCAAGGGTGAACCCATCTTGATAAGATAACAAGAAATATGAACTACAGAAAAGTACTTTCTCACTCCATTCTTGGTCCTCATTTTATAAAATTCTTTTTTTTAAAAAAAAAAAATAGATATTTTTTAAAATTTTGCTTATAAATTCAAAAAAATTTCTTACTTTTTAATCTTTTATTCTAAAAAAAAAAATATCTTGGTGAATTTTGGCTGAGTCATTTTCACACATCAGTAAGCAGAGCAAAGACATCAGGAAACGTACAAGTACGTAACGGCCCTAAGGTGATAAAATTTTAAGATATTGCATGTAGTTCTCAAATATAGCGACGGATGATGCCTCCATAAATAGTGGGTTGTGTAGTTAATTAATTTGCATTAAATTTTAATTGTATTGAAATAATCTAAGCATTTTTATTTTTAGTACCCACTAAATTAATTAATTTTTCGTTACTATATTATGTCAAACTACTCTATAATTCTAATGGTACTTAAAACACATGAATCTAGCATCTTAGACCTAGAGTATACTCGGTTAAGTTTAAAATAAAATCAAACTTACTTTTGAGTAAATTTTTGCTTTTAAATGTTTTTGACTGAAATTAAACTACTTGTACACACAAAATGTATTCCTTAATTGACACCCCTTAATGTGTCAAACATCTGACTGTTGGTTGAAAAAAATATTGTCAAAATCAATATAACAAAATTTGTCAACTCACATAGGGTGTAAATCAATGAGTCAATATTTATGTACATATAGAATGGTCTGACTGTCTAAACTACTTTCATTACTTCTTTGTAAAAAAAAAATATATATTATTCACTTTAACGTTAAGCTAGAAGTTTTAAAAAAAAAAAAATCAGAAAATTATTGATTTCTAAATTTAGCCGACAAAATAATTAATTTTACAATTTTAGTAAACGTGCTTAATAGAATATAGTAATAATTTTTTAAGCTTAGCCAAACATGCACCATTGAAAACTTTTTTGTAAAAAAAGAAAAACTAGGATTTTAAAGCATCTTTCTATTTCAACACAAAAATGTCCCACAGAAGTCCTTGGCTTAAAACCTAGTGTACTATATTTTCTCCCATTTCTGTGGTTTCTTCTCTGCCGCGGAACATGGGGTTGCAGTTGTTGGCGCTAGCAAAGCTCAGCCTTACCGCCACCTCTCACGGCAGCCTGACTCCGGTGGTGGCCACTTTCCTATTGCCGTTTTTTCTTAAAGTTTCCTTCAGTCTCAGACCCGTACAACAAGTCTGCACTGACATAGTACATGACTTGAGGCTTTTCCTCTTTCAGATGGGTGAGATAACCTCTAATTCTGATGGGAATGGTGCGAGGTGGGAGCGAGTTCTTCGGCTAGTTCACGGGAGGATAACTCGAACAAGACATGCACGAATCTTGGACGACGAGGAAGACAGTTTGCGCTTTGTTTCCATGCTATCACTTTAAGGATGTGACTCAGGTTTGGAATCGGAAAATGTAATAGATGAGATTAGTGCTATCCAATTAATCTTACTATATAAGCACTAAAGGAAATTCCGGTTTTATGTCTTAAGGGTTTCTCATGTTTCATTGAGTGTGTTTATTCCCATAAATCGTCTTCATTTGAAGGAACACTAAGCTTACCTTTTGAAGCCCATCCAACATGTGAAGATAAATTTTAAATAAATAAATCTATATTGATTATTGTGTATACAAATAGTCATCTCTAGCTCAAGTTTTATTTTTATTCAGTACTTCAATCTTTTGAACTTGTATAAATCTAGTTCTAAAAATATAAAACGTAGTTATGTGACAATATCAAGGTTTCAAGATTATACTATTAATGGATAAATTTCATGTCGAAAAAAGATGAAAATACAGATTAACATATAAGGGTTTGAGCTACTCTTAATAATGTTGTCATTTTAGCCCCAGTTTGACACACAATAACATTTTCATTCTTATTCTTCTACTCATTTTCAACGACACATTTTTCAATAAAATAATATTCTTCATCACATCAATAATTTTTCCTTCTTTTTCAACCATACATTCTCCACCAATCTACTATTCTAAAATACATTCTTTTAAAATAATGTGGCTCAAACACACCCTTAATATGAGATTCCAAATATTATTATGATATCATAGTTCATTAAGCTTTAATGAGCAATTAGATTCGATTAAGATTAAAAAAACAAGTACACGCAATTTAAATTAATGTGCTTAAACAAGTTACCATCTTGTAGTGGTATTTTAAGGGATAAATCGCATATCGATTAAACACTAAAACAATTCTATTGCTTTACCATGGCCACATCGGCTTTGGTAATGTCAGGGGTCAAACCAAGGCCGATGTGGCCCAGGTAAAGCAGCAAAACACATAATAAAATATAGACTAACATATAAATTATTTTTAACAATGTTGACCTTTTAAAATGAAATATAAGTCTTGATATATGCAAGCTTAAGTGAGCCCAGAGTAAATCTCAATATAAAGTGTAAAGCTTGATTAGACGACAAGTCCAAATTTCGTGACCAGTATTATTTAATATTCTAAAGCAGAAATAGGCTTGGCGCCACTACCACATTGATGCCTACTTAATCAAGGGAGATTTCTACCCCGGTCCACCGGATAAATCCCATCCTGAATTTGCATCCAACTTATATTAAAACCATAAATGTAATTAATTATTTTTCGACTTTCCTATGAGTTGTCTATAGGAATTGTGTCGTTGTTCTAGCGAAACCTGCAAGCGTATGAGATCGTTGATAAGTAATGATGAGTAACATGTATCGTTCCAATGGCATAAAATTCAATTAAATTGTACTAGTTTCAAATTAGATTCAAAGTATGAAAACGAAATAAATGTGACTTTGTAATTATTCTAAATTAATTTACGAAAACTTGTAACATTTGGTTTTGTATATAGAACGAGTGTATTGAACTACAAAACCACTATTAATATATATTTCAATTCTCGATTACATGGCTAACTTCATTCATGCATTCTTGACAATCGATAAATTTATTGTAATTCATTCTCTTTCCAAGACAATTTAAATATATTCTAGTTTGACCCAAAGATATTCCTAGCCCGAAATCGAATGAATAGAACGAATTCAATTTCACGATTATCACAAAAATTACACACATGATAAAAATTATTCATAATATCTATTGCATGTATGTTAATCAAACAATGTTCTAGACCTATGTGAGCCTCCCGTAATACATCAAGCAACTATATATTTAATTGGTGATCAGACAATCAAATAATCAAAGTAAAAATGCATGATTAATCGAGAAACACAAGAATTTAACTATTTACTTGTCTTGGATTAAAAATAAACAATAAAAGATTCCATCTTCATCCAATAAATGAAAAGATTTAGTCTAGCATATTATTATGTAAATTACACAAAAAGATTTGGAATAACATCACCCGGAATTGAAAACTATGATTAAAAAGTGAAAAATCAATTTATTGTTCATTAATCTTCAACCCGAAGTTTGAATCTTCAATCTCTTGTGTTAATTTGAATTGCATGCTAGCTTCCTTCTTGTGGTGCGTTGCTATTTGCAATCCTTGTTTTGAGTAGCATTATTCATTGTAGTAAGTATTAGTGAATAAGAATATTTATTGGTACCATCTTTACAGAGAGACATGTGGCGTCCCAGGTTAGTGGGATCTACCTAAGCATGTGAGAAGTTGTCTCCTGCTGCTCTCTCTGTATCTCATACATACAAAAAACAAATGAACTTCTATGTTGGCTGCAATAATCGGCAATTCTAGAAGCAATGATCTTCTTCTCCTGGTTGCAATAATCCCTTTCCTCATGATTTTCATGCACTATTCAAAAAAAAAAAAAAAAAAGGCAAATAAAATCTATTGATATCGATGGAGTCAGCACGAACGGCCGTCGGTGTTCGTTGGTTGACGAAATATGTTGTTGTTAAATGATTATTAATTGTGAGTGTGCGATTGAATTTAATATTTGATTTTGACCGAATAAAAAATAATTGTTTATTAATAACTTTTAATGTTAGAAGAACGTGACTAATACCTGTTTGGTGTTTTTATTTAGTAGAAGATTTTGATAAATTTGATTCTTGAATTTTGAAATTAAAAATGAAGCCTACAAATCAAACCGTTTGCGAAGGTCGACTAGGATGGTTCTACTATTCATCCAATTACCATATATACCCCTCAACAAGCGGGCCCACCAAGTTATTATTCCACTTAATTGTGTCACATCCTTTTTTCAATAATATTAAATAAGATTTCTTAATTCACGTGAAAAACAAAATCAACCTTATAAATGGGACGGAGAAAGTACAAAATACTAATTTGAAGTTCACAGTGAATATGGAAAAACACTGTGAAAATTACTCATTCATGGATAATTGAATACGCTTTCATGTTTAATATATATTCGTTCAAAAAATATGTGAAATGATATAATTTAAAGGTGTAATATAAAAAAAAAAAATTAATAATTTGATGTGCATGTGAAAGGATACATTTAGTGTAATATAAAAAAATAAATTACTCTTCTTTATAACAACATAAGTTTTAAGACACTTCCCCCTCAAATGATTTAGGAAATATCTTTCAATATGTGACTATAGAAAGTCAGAAATACCTCGTGGGTATATAAGGTGGATAGAACAATATTAAAATACTGCCAAAAGTGCTTCACGTATAGAAGCACGGTCCACAGAAATGCAATAGAACACTCACACATGGCGGGGCCCGCACATTTTTTATTTTTTTAAAAATACACGGTGGGACCCACTGATTATCTATATTCTGATGAAATTCTATGGATTTTTTTTTCCTGTACAAATGGAATTCCTGAAATACTAATAGATAGTGGCAAAGATGTGGGGCCAATGGGGTCCTGGTCCACCCCGAAGAAAGAAAAAAAAAAAAGAAGCTTAAATCACTTTTTTTTTTCACCTTTAATTTCTATTCTTAACCCATGTTTGATCCACATTGTTAAAAAAATACATTCTTCCTCTACTCACTTTCAATATGATCAATAAAATAATATTACACGAAAATTCAAAAAAAATTCTTATTTTTTAATTACATATTTTTTTATCACATCACTTGCATTTTTTTTTTCCCACAATGTGCATCAAACACACAATTATTATTTTTTGTGTTTGAAAATTTGTTCCATCCTCAAATTAGTTCTCCACATGATCCGAGTCCTAACCCCGTCAATTTTAATAGAGACTATAGTTTTATAATGTTATGTCCTTGTTTGGTTTAGATTAAAATCTTAAATTAAAGTCAATAATTAATTTTAATCATACGTTTTATGAAACACGCGACTTTTCAATCACATATTTCATCAACTTTTATCAAAATATATTAAAATTTTGATTTTAATTTCTATCAAACAGGGACTAAATCTATTCGATCATAACAAACATCCTCTTAGCAAAGAATCTTTTTCCTTGTCTTTTGTCATATTGAAGCATTAATACAATCCATTTTCTTGACTTCTCAGAAAAGATCACTAAAGAAAAAAAAATCATCAGGTTTGTTAAAAATAAATTTAAATTTTTTTTTTTAATAGAAGTCGATAAAATGTGTCGTTGAAAAGATGAAAAAAAAAGTTAGGGATCCAGTAAAATATGTATTGAAAATTAATTATTGAGTAAATTTCTATAGCTAAAACAAATAGGTGCTGTTTGTTTTCAATTTTTTTGCCTCATTTTAATAGATTTTCCAACAGTTGCAAATGCAAGCGATTTTTTTGACTTTCTATCTCACTATGGGACCCATGTGTTAGAAAAAAAAAGTCACAAAATTAATTCTTGTATTCAAATAATGGAAACAAACGGGGTTTAATTTAATGTTTTTAAATGCTATATATCAGAGACCTATTTTCACTGAATAGAAAACTGAAAGCAAGTAAAAATTACAAATTTAGAGGGATTAAAATCAAAATTTTAGTAGATTTTAATAAAAGTTTATGATATGTATTATTGAAAAGTCGTGAGTTCCATAAAATGTGTTTAATATTAATTATTGACTTTGACTTAAATTAAAATTAAAATTAAAATTTTAATTTTCACCGGCGGCTTAATTCTTCACTTATTTATATAATAAATATATTTTCGGAATCACACATGCATGCAGCTTATTGGCAAAAATTTAGTAGCTCATTTCTTGCCCTTGTTTATGGTTTCTCACAAAATATTTGATTTTAATTTAAAGAACGTATTTTTTTAAAAAATAATAATAATAATAAATACACACGACTTTCAATTGAAACCATTAATATAAATATGACTTTCAATTGAATTAGAAATTGCTAACTATTTTAACATTTTATCATTCACATTTGATCACATAAAAATTCATATTCATAAATTCAAGCACATATTTGGCAAATGTTGTATTATAATCTAAATTGATGAAATAAACTTTTTACCCACACATTCCAAAACCCCGAAACTTATTACCCGAGTTTATGATAGTTGAGCTTAAAAGCAGCATTTTTGAATCTTATTTTCTTTTTCTTTTTTTGTTTTTATATCATGAAATGCCAAAAAGAGTACTGCTTTTAAACACAACCAAACATTCGAATAAATCCACGATAAAAAACACATGGAGAACAAAAGACGAAGAAATTCCAGTTAATATTTGGTGGAATTATATATCATTTTCCATGATAGGTAAAATACTTCTTTTTCACCTAAAAATTGTTGAAATTTTTTGAAATATGCAATGCCGAATATTGCATCACGCCAACTTTCTCAAGATTACATTTCTTTTAAAGTAAATTCAATCTCAAAAAGACAGCAACTGTCCTGTATTAGCACATAAAATACCATAATGGTCTATTTTTGGGAACCAGAAGCCACAGCAATTTGCTCACACAACCTTTGGATGACATGCAAAAGGGACCAATAAAAAATAATCCACACCATTCTTACATAATGCCACAATTCCGTTGAGACTCCAACATTTCCGGAGACCTACAAGAACGGATAATAATTCATCATTGAATAGTCAGTATGATCGAGTAAAAGGTTATTGGATGACTACGAATGGTGCTCTTTAAGAAACAAAGGCCAACATACATGGTCTACCAAATGTAATAGAAAGTTGCACATCTTCTAAGCCAAGTAAATTAACTACAATGTCACTAACTTAACTCCACCTACTCAAAAAGCAATAATCACACTTTTTAATTTCGTTCAGACAAAGTAAATTTTTGTCTTTTAACATCCCCCTGGTCGACCATTCAACCCCAAAAGACAAATAGAGGGCTTGCAGCATCACGTGCTATGATTAGAGGTTGCATACATGTGCAACTGACAAGTCAGTATATGCCTAGGGCCAGCCTGTCACTGGAGCTGGGCACCACCCACTCCACCCTACTACTGGAGTTGGACCATGCCAAGCAGAGGGTGGTCCAGAAAGGACCCTATCCAACACCACGCAGTGATGGGACGTAACAGTTCAATTTATACCTCTACAACAAATTGGATCTAGATTTTAAAAACAAATCTGATGTGGCTCGTGTATCATTAGCACATTATAAACTAATTATGTTTAAAATGCACGAAGTAATCATGTATTGCACTTACAATTGTCCAAGATTTGATAGATCAAAATCTGGAGCAAGCTCTTGCACAATATCATTCGGTGGTTGACCACACTCTTGCATTTTCTGCATGAGCTCAACAATCTTGTTGAAGTTATCTGGCTCACTATCATAAACTTGATTTAGATCTCTTATAAGCTCATACTGGTGGAAATAACGTTCATATTCTTCATTGGACAGGCTCGGCCTATTGTCTTCCAACCATTTTGGATATCGTTCTCCAATTTCTTTCATAGGTTCGTGAAGAATTTCCTTAGACAGAAGCTGGTGCATCATGGTCTCCACAACTGACCCCATATCCTGCAAAAATAAGATGAGGAGCAATGGATACTCATTGTCATCAATACAAGTGTAAGTTGTGATGTCATTTTTAGGGACAAAAAGAAAGGAGACAGACTATGTTTGACTAAGCTTTAAAGTGACTTGAACTTGCTTTTAAGTAAATTTAGTTTTCAAATATGTTTGGATAAATTTTTTTATTACTAATGGCATGTCAATTGATGACGCACAATTCTACTCATTATTCACAATGACCTCAGTACGGGAAACATTAGCCAAGAACAAGAGTCAATGCTGTACAGGATAATCAAGGGCAGAGCTTTTATCAAGAACCAGTGTGAAGACCAAAAGGCACGAGAAATAGATATCATCCATATAATAATCTAAAAAAAGAGACGTCCTTTTCACTACCACTCCAATCCACTGGCAATATTTAGCAAAGATTTTGCTTCGAGTTGAAACATTAAAGGGAAACCATACATCCAAGTCTGCTTTGCTTAGTCAGGGTATAAGTATTGAATCAGATTCGGTGATTTCCTTTCCCCTAAATAAGTTGACTTCACAAGATATCTGCTCACTCCTTTAATGTGTCCTATTTTCTTCATTCAGGGCATCATTCTGTATATTCTTCTACATTACAAGGTGTTACTAAAAGACATTCACAATTATAGTAGGAATGAAAGACACATAGAAAACTTGAAGAGTTCCTGCTGATTGGTCCATTACCGACAATGAAGATATTTGCGCCACAACTACGGAATTATAGTATATATTTACCATTATGCCCAAGAACAATACTATACGTAAGCTTGTGATGCTGAATATGCATTGCAAGGGGGCAAAAGGTTGAGCAAATCCCAATTTTGACCTTGCCAATAGAGTTTTAAGTAACAAGCTGGAAAAATAAATAAACAACCACAATTTACTTGAAAGAGGGGGTATAGCCAAGGTAACGCATAAATGCTCCAATGCATACTTGTGCAACTTCTATCCTAGATAAGTAAAAAATTCGAGGAAGAACATTTCTGTGTTCACAGATCTTAATAGACATGAAAAACGAATAACTTTCCAGTGCCTTATCCATAAATAAATTTCAGCCCGGCAACCTAATTCAACATTTGCCTGTGTTGTTCACTACTGTAAAACTGAACCCGTCTGACTATAACACTTCTCTTGCAGTCTTGCTCGTTAAATTGGCTCGTTTGTGAATGAATTGGAATACAGCTCTTTTTTTTATCTTTTTTTTTTTT
>CAIGRB010038087.1:0-12748 GCA_903798255.1 Fraxinus quadrangulata
TACCAGAAGACTGGTCCTTCACTTTTTACGAGGGACTCAACAGGCACCCAGATTCTATTTTCAAGGAAAAGACAGTTGCTGAACTTGGTTGTGGCAATGGATGGATATCCATTGCAATTGCTGAAAAATGGTCTCCCTTAAAGGTTCTCGGTTTCTTAAAGCTCCAAATGTAGTCTTATTAATTCAGTCTTTCTAGTTGTTTGTGTGATCTTTGGTTTTGGGAGACTTGAAATTAGGCAAATGAGGTCTCTAAATGTTCCCAAATATAACTTTGCAGGTTTATGGGCTCGATATTAATCCAAGGGCAGTAAAAATTTCATGGATAAATCTGTATTTAAATGCTTTGGACGACAGTGGCCAGCCAATTTATGATGGGGAGAAAAAAACTCTACTTGACAGGGTTGAGTTTCATGAATCCGACCTGCTATCTTACTGCAGAGATAATCACATAGAACTTGAACGAATTGTTGGATGCATACCACAGGTACTTTCATCAATTTTGTGAAATATTTATTGTGAATATTTGCTAATGAATATATTTTCTACATGACTAATGCTCTTAATGCATTTTAGGTTATCCAAACTTTTTTTTTGACCGAATCTTCTCACATCTGATTTTCCCATTTCCTTGCAGATTCTTAACCCTAATCCCGATGCAATGTCCAAAATGATTACAGAAAATGCCAGCGAAGAATTCCTACATTCTCTAAGCAACTATTGTGCTATCCAGGTTATTTTATTAATCAGATCTTTTATTGCTATTTGGTGTATAATCTCAACTTAGATTGTCAGCGTTTAAAAGCTTCATGCCCAAATATAAAATCTGTTTCCTTTTAACTTGTAATAGGATACCGTAAGAGCTAGTAGAGGATGCGGCCTTCTATTGTCTCTTATGTGTCCTGGTCCACTAAAACACTGCAGACTTTTTTATTTAAATTCTGTAATGAAAGTTTAGACATATTTATTCTTGTTCGCAGCACTGAAATGGTTTATATTAGTAATTTTTTTTTTTTGAGATAGTTATATTAGTAATTTTAATATGCTTCGACTTGAAACAATTGCATTTAAGAACCTGATTATTCTAAATTCCAGCAAACCAATTAATTGAATTGTGGTCAAAACAAGTAGTACTTCTATGAAGAAAGTTTTGTCTAGATGGAGCTGAAAATCGAAAGATCAGTCTAATCTTAAAGAGATGCATCTTCTCATGGGTATATCACATTCAATTTTTCATTGTAGGTGCTCTATGTGTATGTGCTATTTTCTATATATAACTGTTGTTACTATCATATTTAAGAGACATTGCCCTTTTCATTTTACTCGAGCAGATTGAGATCAAGATTTTACTGTGTCCAAACACACTGTCTCAGAGCTGTCCACAGATGTGTTCAAACTGTACTTATTTATGTACATTCTCTGGATATTGTCTATTCCTGAAGCAGAAGAGTTGATTTTTCTAATATGTTTTTATTATGTTCAGGGCTTTGTGGAGGACCAGTTCGGCTTGGGGCTCATTGCACGGGCTGTTGAAGAAGGAATTTCTGTAATAAAACCTTTGGGAATTATGATCTTTAATATGGGGGGTCGCCCAGGACAAGCTGTATGTGAACGTTTGTTTAAGCGCCGTGGTCTCCGTATTAACAAGCTTTGGCAGACTAAGATTCTTCAGGTTGCCACAGTAACTTAAGCACAATATTTATATCTGTAAAAGTGCTGACATTTGGATTGCTCTTGTTGCAGGCTGCTGACACAGATATTTCAGCTTTAGTTGAAATTGAAAAGAACAGTCGACATCGTTTTGAGTTTTTCATGGGGCTTGTTGGCGACCAGCCAATTTGTGCCCGAACAGCGTGGGCTTATGCCAAAGCTGGAGGTCGTATTTCTCATGCTCTATCGGTCTACAGTTGTCAACTTCGTCAACCTAACCAGGTACGATTTATTAATGCATGTTTATGTGCATGTAGAATATCACGAGTGTGATGATAACATTCAGTCGGGAAAATGAGCACAATACTCAGTAACTGCTCTGGCAGGTAAAGAAGATTTTTGAATTTCTCGGAAATGGATTCCATGATATCAGCAGCTCCTTAGATTTGTCCTTTGAAGATGATTCTGTTGCTGATGAAAAGATTCCATTCCTAGCTTATCTCACTAATGTTTTAAAAGAGATTTCATTTTTCCCCTATGAACAACCTGCTGGAAGCAGACGATTCCGCAGTCTCATCTCTGCCTTTATGAGAACATATCACCGTATTCCTCTAACTGCAGATGTAAGGAAACTACTGTATCTCTTAGTTGTAGGATAATATTCCCTTTACTGTCATGCAAGTTACATAAATAGATTGTTGCCGTTTTATTTGTTCAAGATTTATGCAGCTTTTTCTGAACTGTATATTGTAACATCTCCGAAACTGGTAGTTTAGACTCATTTACACGGCATGCATCTACCAGGAATAGCGATAACTCTATAATTTGTGTGTGCATGGTTGGCTTCAAGCTGAGAAAATGCTAAATTCTGCCTACTAAAAATGAACGGGTTGCTTGAAAAAAAATTGATGGTCAACAAAACATCTGATTAGTATAGTTACCCATTTTTTCGTTTTTTACCTGCCATTGTCTGGTGCTCTGCTATTTTTGTAATGTGAAAATAAAATGGCTCAACTTAGAAATAGATATGAACATTCCCGATTTTTGAAGATCTACTACCCTGGCGCCTTTTTGACTTCTGTAATCAGAAGCTACTCTTGTCAAAAGGAGAGGAAAAGGATATCTTCAGCTATCTCAACTTGCAAGGTAGTGGCAATGAGTGTTGCAGTCGTGTAGATCAAGTTGAACATCTGATAGTTGCAACCTCAGAACCTTAAACTAAATCACTTTACTGGGAGGGAAGGGGGCTGAGTCGACTGACCATAGGGACTCTGTGGTTGGGGTTTGAGTTGGAGAGAGTCACAAATACATGGCTCATGTCTCTTCTTAGAAAAATGATTGATGAATGCATGCTTATGTTTAAAGGCAGGAACTCGACGGCTGATGTATTTAAGATGCTTTTTGATCATTTTTCTGACATACAGCTGTTATTTAAAGATCTTCAAGTTGGCTTAAGCTGGCCGATCTTTTCCACACGAAACTAAATGAGTTGAGCCTACCCACCTCACTGCTATGCAATGCAAACTGCTTTATCATTGATGCATCTTTTGGAATTGACTAACTACCCACCACACCAAAACAAAAGGAAAAAAAAAAAATTCCTCCACTTTGGCATTTAATATGATGTATCATGTTCTCTATTTTTAAGTTCTATTTATCAGCATATCTGATTTCATACTCCATTTTTTCATTATGGCTAGAACATTGTTGTATTTCCTTCAAGGGCCGTAGCAATTGAGAGTGCCCTACGCTTGTTATCACCGCGACTTGCCATTGTTGATGAACAATTGACCCGGAATCTACCTAGGCAATGGTTAACATCACTAAGCATTAAGGTACGGTGCTTGCATATGCAATCTCTTATTTCTTTTGTTTTTCATTTTACTCTATTTTATAATTGCTTACAAGTTATATCAAGAAGTCTTCTTCTATACTTCTGAGAGTTTGCTTACATCTGAATAAAGATTTGTTGCAGCATCTGAAAGTCACATCAAAAAGTAAAACAAAAACATTATTTAGTAGAAAATGAAATAGAAAAAAAAAAGCATCAAATTGCATTCTCCTCTGAGGAGGAGGTTCACGATAATTTTCTTCACAACAAAAGTAAAAGGTTGATTAAGATTTATCTAGTAATGCAGGCGTACATTGTGCATTACTGAAATTTAATAATTGATTCCACCAGTGAAGAATTCTTTTCTTTCCCTTATCCTTTCCATAAAATCTTTTGTTTTCAAACTTTGAACTTAAAATCTCTACTCAGAAGAGATTATGCGTTATGTGAAACCTTATTACTGATAATGTTAACATTGGGGAATGCACCCTAGGTCCATTTTGGGGAAACATACTTTGCGTTGAATCAGACATGATCCTGTCCATTTTGCTTACTACAGTGTTTGAAATGGATATATTGATGTTCATACTGAAATCCACCATATATTCCTGATGTCAGCATCTAATGAAATTTCGTCATTTTAATATGAAATATGTTCTATGGAAAGAATGTCGAAAATTCCATTTCAATTCTGGGTGTTTCCTAGTGCAAATTCTTCTTTTGACATGTTTTAAATCTGTCTTCCTTTGCAGAGGACAGAAGCTGCAAAAACTTTAGAGGAAGATATCACTGTTATCGAAGCCCCACGCCAATCAGATTTGATGGTAGAGTTGATTAAGAAGTTGAAGCCACAGGTGGTGGTATCTGGGATAGCTCAATTTGAGTCTGTCACTAGCGCAGCATTTGAGCATCTTTTGGATACCACCAAAGAGATTGGATGTCGTTTGTTTTTAGATATATCAGATCATTTCGAGCTATCTAGCCTCCCTAATTCTAATGGAGTCCTTAAATATCTCGCTGGAACTCCTCTTCCCTCACATGCAGCAATTGTTTGTGGCTTACTGAAAAATCAGGTATTTTTCTTTTAATCATCTTTTAATGGGATTTATTTTGTCTCTATCAGTGATATTTGCTATTCACTAGTCATTGAAATGTTCAAAAGATGTACCAGTTCAATTTAAGTATTTAGTTCTTCACTCGCATGCTTATCCAATGCCTGTTACCATTTTCACTGTCCAGGTTTATTCAGATTTGGAAGTAGCTTTTGTTATATCAGAAGAGGCAACAATGTTTAAAGCATTGTCTAAGACTGTGGAACTTCTACAAGGAAATACTGCAATAATCAGTCAGTATTACTATGGTTGTCTTTTCCATGAGCTTCTAGCTTTTCAGCTTGCTGATCGACATCCACCTTCACAGGTTTGTATGTTTTAAAATCACACACAGTTATTATTCATATGTTTGTCAATGTAATAAGATGCACAATTCATTATTTATTCAGCCATTGGGAGATCATGGCAGGGTAGAGCATATAAAATTTTGTTTGTGACAGTACTAAACAAATGAGCTTTTCCATCCTGATGGTAAAGAATATCATCAGTGTATTTGGATTCAGTTTAGGTTAAAAGGGAGAACCATAGGTCAATCTAGAGATTAAGTGGAAATAAATAATGGAAGACTATATCAATCACATTTCAGTATAATTGTCTTTAACTACCACTCTTATAATGAAAATTTGGATTTATGAAAAAAAAGGTTCTATAAAACCTTTTCTGGATAATCTTATGGATTGCTTGATTCTTTGCTCTTGTCATCAGAGAGTAGTAGATGAGCAGGCAAAAACTAGTGAGGCGATTGGTTTTTCTAGTTCTGCCATCTCAGTCCTGGATCATGCTGAATTATCGATTAATGAATCCAATGAATCTTCCCTGATTCATATGGATGTAGACCAAAGCTTTTTGCCCATAACAACACCAGTTAAGGCTGCCATCTTCGAGAGTTTTGCAAGGCAGAATATTGCGGAGTCCGAAACTGATGTCACAAGCGGGATCAAACAATTGATTCACAGTAGTTATGGGTTTGCGTCTAATGGCAATACTGAACTCATATATGCTGACTGTCCAGTGGCATTGTTCAATAAGTTGGTACTCTGTTGTATTCAAGAAGGGGGGACTTTTTGCTTCCCGACTGGTTCAAATGGGAATTATGTGTCTGCTGCAAAATTTTTAAAAGCAAAGATTATCTACGTCCAAACCAATCCAGAAGTTGGATTTAAGTTGACAGAGAAAACACTTGCAAGTTCGTTGGAAAATATCCATAAACCGTGGGTCTACATTTCTGGTCCAACTGTCAGTCCAACCGGTTTGGTTTACAGCAACGAAGAGATGAAGACTTTGTTGACCGTATGTGCAAAGTTTGGGGCAAGGGTTGTACTAGATACCTCATTCTCGGGGGTGGAATTTAACTCCAAGGTCCAGGATGGCTGGGATCTAGGTGCTACTTTGGAGAAACTTTCTTCTAACAATCCGGATTTTTGTGCATCTCTGCTTGGGGGATTATTCTTTAAGATGCTTACTGGCGGGATCAAATTTGGATTTCTTCTTCTAAACCAGCCTTCTCTGGTAGATGCATTCCATGGCTTAGGAGGGTTAAGTAAACCTCACAGTACTATTAAATACGCACTGAAGAAATTATTGGATCTTCAAGAGGGGAAATCCGAGGACTTAATGAATGCTATTGCAGAGAAGAAAGAACTTCTGGGAAGTAGATATAAACAGTTGAAAGAGGTATGTCTTGAATTTAAGAAATGGAATTCATTCACGTTGGAAATTCTGTTTCTTTGTTAAGAAATACTAGCTTTTAATTGGAGACTTATATCCTCCTTTTATCAAAACCATATTTTTAAATCCTATTATGCTGGGACTTGTGCATTCAGTAATCACCTCCAATCGGGCATTGTTAAATAACTGAAAACAACGGCATGTTAGTCTCGAGCTCATTTTAAAAATCCACGTTTCAGTTACTTGACATCGAAAGGGCATCTTTATTTACTGCTTGTGACCTTGATTTAACTGTTAGCACGTTGGCTTGCTTAAAAAAGTGAAGAGTTCATTTTTAGTGACTTTTTGTTTCCAAATATGTTTGTTTAAACTTACCTTTTAAGTAAAAGAAAAAGTAACTCTTTTCTTAATGTCAAAATAAATAATTTATTTTACAACTTTGACCAATAAAAAAGTTATTTACTTTAAAACTTACTTGTTTAGTTACAAGTAAATTACTTACGAGTAAACTTTTTAAGCTTAGCCAAACATGCTCTTCTAATTATTTATCTTAACTTGTGGTGCTAAATTATTTCTCCCTAACATATGACATAATTAATGCTCCAATATTGTGATTCCATCGTCTCTTCTTACATGACATCATCTAATGCACATTCTTGTGATGTATGTACTCAACAGACACTCGAAAAGTGTGGTTGGGAGGTGCTCGAAGCTCAAGCCGGAGTGTCAATTGTAGCAAAACCATCTGCTTATCTTGGGAAGAATGTTAAGATCAAGAATGGCGCCAGTACTCAGGAAATCAAGCTTGACGATTCAAATATCAGGGATGCCATGCTCCTGAGTACTGATTTATGCATTAACAGTGCTGCGTGGACTGGAATTCCCGGTTACTGTAGATTCACAATTGCATTGGAAGAGAGTGATTTCAAACGTGCATTAGACTGCATCACTAAGTTCAAGAGCATTATTGCTAATTGAAATACTGTTGCCACCTGATTCCCATTGTTTTTCACAACTTTGATGTTGTGAAATAAATTTTTCATTGAGCTGCTAATCTGATGCTGCAACATATTACTGAAAAACAAGTGCTGGTTTTTCTTCATCAACACTCGTGCATTCTATTAACAGTTTGTCGCTTAGTTGGGCTTTTTTCTGCCTTTCGAATTTGAAACTTCTTAAAGAACTTGTTCATTTTACATACTGATGATGGTGTGTTGTTCTTGATTCCTGTCTTTCTATTTGAGTCAATTAGTGATGAGATCTGTCCCATGTTAGGGCTACTGACTAATGGTAATTCTGAACTCTTGATGCCCTCATCAGGTAGATATAGAAATTCGTAATATTCAATCTTGAATTTGTAGATACGTATATGTTCGAGTTTTTTTTTTTTTTTTTTTCTCTGAAAAAGGCTATATATGTACAGGGGATATATCCGCTTACAGGCGGTGTGCATCTGTGGGTGGATTTCAACAACTGTTTTTGCAATCCACAGGTGCATGCCACGCGAGCATATATCATGCTATATGTACAATTCCCCTGTACATATGACATCTCTCTCTCTCTCTCTCTCATTTTCGTAAGAGTTGACCAACCCACGCATGTGCACTGGTACCCTACATCCGGTTCATATTTGATATGATGTTTTCACCAGACGACTCTTTCAATCTTTCGAAAGATTATCGAGCAAACCCCCTCACAATCACTAAGGGATCGTTTGATTGCAAGAGTGGAATTTGGGAGGAAAGAAAATGAATTTCAGTTAATTGAATTGTCTATAATTGTTTTTTTAGGAAATGTCAATTAATTGTGTTTAATTAGTATAATTTTTCACGTGAAAAATATTAAAATTTTGAATCTTTGATGCTTGTTTGACTTTGTTTTATATGAAAATTATCCATTAAAATAATAGAATTTGTTATAATTGGACATAAAATTTGTTTCCATTGCCAAAAAAAAAAGGTAACCTAGAAAATCAAATCCTACCAAATTGGTGGGAATTGATTTTCCTTAAAACCATGGAATTGGAACCGTGTGAGACAAAAAATGGAAAATGAATTGCCAAAATTTTTTTTCCGATCAAACATGATTTTTGGTGAAAGATGGAATTTCATTTTCAGGTTCCATGAAATTCTTGTCAAATCAAACATGGCCTAAATGAGCCGACACCTTCGATGTCCTTGCTTCGGCTACACAACCCGTGTAATCTCCCTTAACATTCTCGGAATGAAGAAAGAGGACGTCAGCATAGCAGTCGAGGAGAGCTCAACTAACTCTATTGGTTTTGATAAAAATAAAAATTTTAGTAGAATTTAATAAAAAATGATGAAAATTTTCGACCTAGACCCTGGAGGTTCGATGATCACTTCTAACACCTACATCCTCTATTGAGCACCCAAAAGTTGAATTATGCTAGGGTCCACTATAATGCCCAAAATGGCAACAAATGTTACAATAATGCTCAGTCAATTACAAAGAAAAGATACAGAACGCTTATCTTTCACAAAGTACAGCAATCAATCTACACGAACCAGGATTGCTTCAAAACCTCAGAAACATGAAGCCAAAAGCACACACACTTGCTAACAGATATTCACTCAGAATATCATCACAAAAGAGGTACAATATTATAGATCGCCTTCTCAAATCAAGAATTTGAGAAAGAATTATAGAGAGATCAGAACACATGGAAAAACCCTCACAAATGGCGCTCTTACGAAGAGAACAGAAAATAAAAACCCTAAAACCAAAAGTCGAGAATGCCAATAGTAATAGAACCATCCAGAATTCAAACCAACAACCAAGATTTGTCCACATGTCGCAATCCGGTTGAAAGTGTGATTTAACAAAATCGCATTTGGCTAACATGTTTTTCACAAATTATGGGAGCAACAATATTGAACCCAGTTCAATTCCCACAATCTCCACCTTGTTACTAGAATTTGGGTTATAGTGTAGTCCAGAACATAATCTCAAGCAATTTTCATTTGCTGTAAAGTACTTGTTCATACATCACAAAGATTCAACAGATAACAGTTTCAAACAGTTTAAAAACTTATTCAAAGAAATTATTTTAGTTCCCAATCAAATGGATTAAGATGAGTTGAGACTTTTCCAATTTTAAGAATCCTTTTAGAAATGATATCTCATATAAAATGATATTTAACATCAATATGTTTACTTCTATCGTGAAACATATGATTTTTGCTCAGATGAATAGCACTTTGATTATCAAACAGTAACATAACATCATTATCAGTAAAACCAAGTTTAGACATCAACCAATTTAACCAAATTCCCTCTTTCACTGCATCAATGGCAGCAATATATTCTACTTCAGTGGAAGATAAGGCAACAACACTTTGAAATTGAGATTTCCAGCTAACAATAGTACAACATAAGGTATAAAAGTAAGAAGAAGTTGATCTCATATTGTCTTTATCTCCAGCAAAATCAAAATTAGTATACCTCTTTAAGGTTACATCATTTTTACTTGATTTAAATATTAAACCCAAGCTAGATGTGCCTTTAAGATATCTAAACAACCATTTTAAAGCATTCAAATGTTCTTTCTCTGGGTTACTCATAAACCTACTCAATATGCTAATACCAAATGCAAGATCCGATCTAGTACAAATCATCAAATACATAACAAAACAAACAGCATTTGCATAAAGTATTTTTGACATTCTAGCATACTCTTCTTCAGAATTGGGACATAACTCAGAAGAAAGCTTAAAATGATTAGCAAAAGGTAATGTTACAAGTTTACAATCATACATGTTAAATTTTTTCAAAACTTTAATCACATAATCATGTTGATTAAAAAATAGCATGTCTTTCTCTTTATTTCTCCAAATTTGCATGCCTAATATCTTTTTAGAAAAAACAGGGTCTTTAATATCAAATTCAGACTTCAATTTTAACTTGATATCATCAATTTCAGATTTATCATAACAGGCAAACAACATATCATCCATATAGAGAACTAGATAAAGAGAATTTTCACCTCCATTTCCTTTAAAGTATAAACAGGTGTCAAATTGACTTCTTCTGAATCCAAGTTTTAGAAAAAAAGTATCAAATTTCTTATACCATTGTCTTAGAGCTTGCTTTAATCCATATAAAATCTTTTTAATAGACAAACAATATTTTCAGAATTTCAAATTTCAAAACCAATTGGTTGTTTTATGTAAATGACTTCATCTGAATCACCATACAAGAAGACAGTTTTAACATCCAACTGATCAAGATCTCATTTAAAATGAGCAACTAAAGTAAGTAAACATCTAATAGTAGAGTATTTCACAACAGGACAAAAGATTTCAGTGTAATCAATACCTTCTTTTTGAACAAAATCTTTTGCAACAAGTCTAACTTTGTATCTAATGTTTTTACTATCTCCTTCCCTTGTTTTATTTTATAAATCCACTTACAATCAACCATTTTATACCCTTTAGGCCTCTTAACAAGTTCCTAAGTTTTGTTTTTCAAAAGTGAAGACATTTCATCTTCCATGGTAGCTTTCCAATTTTTGCTTTCTTTACACTTAATGACATCATCATAAGAGTCTGGCTCATTTTCAAATTGTTCTTGATAAGTGAAAAATGAAACAAAATCACCACTATCAAATCTAGTAGGAGGTCTCTCTTGTAAGTTGATAATCATCAGTAGTGAGAGCGACATAATCAGATCCATCAATTTGATCAATTTCAATGTCAGGTTCAATACCAGTTTCATCTACTAGAGGTATAGGATTAGCAGGTTCAATTTGAGGAGATTCCACCTCAATTTGAACATCTTTATCAATCAAGACTTTTTCTTTTCATTATAAGCATGACATTAAAGACTCATTGAAAACAACATCCTTTTTAACAATGACTCTATACCCCTTTTACATTTAACCTACAACATGTAGCCTTTAACATGATCATCATAACCTAAGAAAACACATTTAAGAGATATATGTTCTAGTTTTTCAATATTTTGATTAGCATATGCAGTACAATCAAAAATCTTTAAATGAGAATAATTCACATAGTCATCAGACCATACAGATTCAGGCATATCAAAATTTAAAACTTTAGTAGGACTTCTATTAATAAGATATACAACTATTTTAACAACTTCACCCCAAAATAATTTTGGCAAATCAGAACTTAGTAACATACATCTAAATTTATTTAATAGTGTCCTATTCATTCTTTCAACTATTCCATTTTGTTGATGAGTATAAATAACTGTTCTATGTCTCAAAATACCATTTTCTTTACAGAAATTGTTGAATTCATGATTTCAAAATTTCAAACCATTGTCAGTCCTCAAAATCTTTATCTTGTGTTCAGTTTGATTTTCAATTTGGGTTTTCCAGTTCATAAAGGCTGAAAAAGTTTCATCTTTAGTTTTTAATAAGAAGACCCAAATTTTTCTTGAATAATCATCGATGATTAGCAAAAAATACTTAAAACCAGATAGAGTATACACAGTAACAAGACCCCATAAATCAGTATGTAAATATTCCAATATTTGTTTGGATTTATGAATTCCAGTTGGAAAAGATAGTTTGACTTATTTCCCTATAATACATTCTTTAGAAGAATCAAAATCACCAAAATTTTGTTTTCCAAAATCTCTTTTTGATTGTAAAAAATTTAAAGCATTTTTCCAATGTGGCCAAGTCTTGCAAGTGTAAATTGTTCAAATACAGCAGAAATAGTTAAGCTAAACAGAGGTTTTGCTTTCAAAAAATAGAGACCATGTCTCTTAGGGAAACTTATGATTAAATCATTGCCCCTAAGAAGTTTAATATGTTATTGACCCACATTTATGTTAAACTCCATATCATCAAACATACCTAAGGACACCAAGTTTCTCTTCAAGTCAGGTATATATCTAGTCTCTTTAAGAAATAGAACATTTCTATTTTCCAATAACAATTTTATAGTCTCTATTCCTCTTACTTTACAGGTAAAATTAATATCATTTCTTACCTTTAGCCTTAGCTTTAGACTTTATGCTTATCATTGAATCTATTTTTATTTTCAGTAATAGGCTTATGATGATAATTTGATTTTCCAAAACTTTTCCCTTTTACAAACAAACCATCTCCATTAAGATTATTACCAGAATCAGATTTTAGCTCTAGAGCCTTATTCCTTAAAGAATTTATTACTATATCAGTAGTAAGTTCTTCCCTACCATACTCTAGAGTAATATTGATATCTTTATATCTATTACTAATGGAGTTTAACAAGACTACAACCATCTGATCTTTTGAAAAAAATTCATCACAGTTAGCTAAGTCTTGGGTAAGTTTTGTAAATCTATTCAAGTTTTCATCCAAATCAATTGAGGGATCCATTTTGAAAGAGAATAATTGTTTTAATAAGAATCACTTATTTGGAGTAGTCTTGGTCACATACTTTGCATGAAGTTTGATCCACAGTTCAGAGGTAGTTTTAGTTTCACCAATACTTTTATCACATTTTCAAAT
>CAIGRB010038119.1:6837-18460 GCA_903798255.1 Fraxinus quadrangulata
CCCTTCCATGAAGGTGAATAGCTTATCATTTTTCGATATATCTCGAATATTCAGCATATGTCCTAAAAAGGCTTTCACATACTCCCTGATGGAGCTTGTGTGTTTCAGTTCTCGTAAGGCCCGACGTGCCTCATATTTCACATTTTCTAGGAAAAATTGAGATCTGATTGCTTTCTTGAGGAGATCCCAAGAATCTATTCGAACCCTGTTGCCCGAATATCAGCATACTTCGTTCGCCACTAAAGTTTTGTATCTCCACTCAGATTCATGGTAACTGTTATAACATTTCTCGCTTCGTCTTGGATCGAAGTCGCAAGAAAGTATTATTCCATATCGAACAAGAAGTTCTCAACTTCTTTAGCATCGCGTGCCCCTCTGTAGGTACACAATTCTGGAATTCTGAGTCTATGAATATGCTCGTATGCGGTGGCTTTCCCGTTGCCAGCCACGCGTTGAAGCACTAGTAATTGAGCTCTAAACGCTTCCATCACATCCTACAGATCAGGTATGATATCAGCAGTTTCAGTCATTACTCCGTTAGCTCTCTGGCTTTCATCCAGTTGGAAGCGTTTTTCTCGAATTTCTGTCTCTGCCACCTCAACCTTTTCCTCGAGGCCATCCATAGCACAACACAGCCTAGTATTTACCATCTCAAGCGCATCCAAGTGCTGTTTTGTAGTCATCTTTGGAGGATCCACCACATCCATGGTATTCGATCCAATTGGGTTCATAGCTTTCTTATCGAGGGTCTTGAGCCGCAACTCTGATACCAACTTTCACGGGGTGCCTTTCTTCTTAGCACAGAAAGGGACACCATGCGGTAATAGTCTGCTTCGCTAGACTACCTTTCGCATTTTCTCGGGCTTTTCGAGATGAAAGAGATTTTGATTACAAATAATAGAAAGCTTGAAACACAATTGAAATTGATCGTTGACTACTGAAAGTAAGAAGTTACAATTGACGAAAACAGGAAATTACAATTGGCTAGTGCATGTGGCGAACACTATAAACTTTAAAGATTATTTGAAAGACTAATACCCCCTATGATAGACTAGAAAGAAAAATCCAAATGCTAGGAGTAGACGTCTTTTTGACGAAGAATCATACTAAAATTTTCCTATTTTCTAATTATTTTATAATTGAAATAAACTATTACATGAAATGGAAATTACAACTCAAAATAGACTAATATTTACAATGTGCGGTCGAAGTTGGGGCAAACGGCGGCTGCGATAGAATCACGGGGCTTAAGTGAAGCTGCGGTCCGTGACACGTGGTCACACATTAAGTGGTCAACTTGATAGTTGATCACTTAATTTCGCACTTACTATTAAGACGTGCATTTTCGTCTGCATCAAGTTGATCGTTTAATTTCGCACTTATTGTTAAGATGTGCCTTTTCGTCTACGCCTATGAAGCGCTTTTTAGAACATTAAAATTTTGAGCTAACTTCGAATAACCTGAAAACCTCGAATCGAAGGGTCAGGTTTTAAAAAATTGATTTTCAAAGGAAAAATTCAATTCATTCAGACAAAATTGAATCGATCCAAACGCACTCAGGTTGGTTTGAGTTCATTTTAAACAAACCAACGACTCTTTTATTCAACCGATAATCATCTGCCCAACACTAAATCCTCACTAATTTTTATTTTGTTCGTTCATAACTATTTTCAAAACTCAATACATGCATATCTTGAACAATTATTAGAAGCCAAAATATTAACATTTTGTATTGGCAAGAACATTTACACTTTCATGCATTTTAGTAGTTTGAATTTTGTTTATCACCGCTTACTTTATGCGAGATTGAAGTCATTCCTTAAATTGCCTTGCTCGTCTTTCTTCTATTTCCACCATATTTGGAGCAAACTTTGTCAGGCAAACTTTGTCAGACGAACAAATTTATCTTCATATTCAGCAACCATTCGATTTTCTTGCTCCAGCATAATGAATTCTCACTACAACAACGTTTACTTTTAAGGCATGCATTGTATGTTGTATAAAGTTCTTCACAGTGTAAAGCAATGCCGTACAACCTGCTTTAATGTCATAATTACTTTTTACGGCGTGCAAATGGATGATGTAAAAAGTGTACATTTTACGATGTGTAAAGCATGTCATAAAAGAAGGTCGTTATTACTTTTTACAGTATTCATGTGAACATCGTAAAAGGTATGTCACTTTTACGGCATGTCTACGAGGACGTCGTTAGTTATATTTATTCTTTTTACGGCATTCTTTACTGCATATGCATATCGTAAAAAGTATGTCATGCATGAAGGAATGTAGTCGATGCCAATTTAAGTTTTTTTTAATTGTTAATCTATTTGATTACTTGCAAACCTATAATAATTACAAGATAAAATTATACATACAAATTCATATACATTCAGTTCATAAATTCAATACAAATTCATATACAATCGTTGAAGTCATCTTTAAACATCTTTAGGTGTATGTCTAGTATCTTTCTCATGTTGACGTTGAACCGTCAACCATTAATCATAAGCATCCTTGGAGCATGTAGGCAACAAAAGTGACATTTTTTTGTTCGGCTTAGCTCATAATCGAGAAACTCTTATAAATTTCTGTTAACCGTTTTTCAGCTTACAGATTATTAGTAGTACCAACAAATGGGTAGGGATGACTCCTTAGACTCTAAAATTTTCCTTTGTTCTTTGTTTCGATCATTTCTCCTTGGTTGGTTGTTTTGCTTAAATGCAGTCAATGCTTTCATTAAATCCTCCACTAAGCTCTAGGTCTATTCGATTTTAGACGTAAACACTTTTAATATAATTACTTTATTATTTATGACAAATCTATAACTAATTAAATTATTATTTTGATAAATTACATTAATAGAATTCGTAGATTCAAATCTTAGTTAGTTGTTAATTATGAAGAGTTGTAATTGTGAAAAATAAATTTATATATGATTGAATTTTAAATTATCCTAGTCATAAGTGAAAAAAATACTAAAATAATAGTATAATCGACCAAACAATGTTTAGACCCAACTAAACCTGGAGGGAATATAATGCGAAATTAAAACAATAACAAGCAACAAGTTACAAATTATTGCCTCTAGATTATTATTAAGTTTAATGTCAAATTAAACATGAAAGTTTTAAATTAGCCAATTTATTTATGTTTTAGACTCTAACACAGCGGAAATAAGCAATTAAAAGCAACAAATCACTTTTTTAATTGTTTCTAGATAATTAGATCAAACAAATTAATTCATCCTATGTTGAATTACTACAAATTGAAATATGAAAGTATTAAAGAACATCAAATTAATTACAGAGAAAACCTTTCGCAAAAAATCAAAAACTTCGGACGCTTTGTTTGTCAATAATGCACTATAAATTAAACAACTTACAGTATGGTTCAGATCTAACCAACAATTAGTCCCCTCTAACCTTATTTTCCTATAGTCACCATTGATCCTACAGGACTGCGTGCTCCTCACACAAGATCTTGATTCTTGGTATTTCATATTGGTCCTTCTGGACTGAGTGCTCCTCATACCAACTCCTGAACCCTATTATATTACCTTAGCCATCTTGGATTGCTTGTTTTTGCCTTAGCTCCCGATCCTTGGTATCGTTTATCTTCGGTGGGTTAGGTGGTTTGACATTTGATCAAAAGATCTTGTATGTTTTGATATGTGCTTTAATGTGAAGGTTTATACCTTGATCAACAAATCAAAGTTTAGATTAATTTATACCTCAAATAATATAGTGGTTGAATTTTAGAATTAATGAATGTGTTTTAGATCTTCAAAGGATAATCTCTATGGAAAAATATGATTCAACACACTATTAGACGTCCACGGGTGAAGCATTTATAGAGAAAAGTGTAGAAGATGAAAAGGGACTGAAAAATCAAGTGTTCGAAGCAAAACAGATTTTTGCCTTGTAACATTGTTGCTTAAGATTTTAATAAGGCTTTCATTCTAACCTTCCAGTAAACATAATTATTATAGTAAAAAATATGGAGGAACAGAAAGTGACTGACTCATCTAAAGAAATTAGGTCACAAATCATAATTAAACTCTAATATCAACTGAAAAAATACTAAATAATAGTATAATCGACCAAATGACGTTTAGAACTAACTACACCTAGAGGTTGTATAATACAAAATTAAACAATAAAAAGCAACAAGTCACAAATTATTGTCTCTAGATGATTATTAAGTTTAATGTCAAATTAAACCATAATTAAACAAGCGCATAATATAAATAAAAAATAATAAAAACAAAAAGTAAATCAACAACAGAACTTCGTAACAAAGGAAAATCCTTTGAGGAATTATTCACAGTGATCAAAAACCTCATAACAAACCTTATCAAAAAGATCCACTAGAAAAGATAACTTACAGTTGGCACAAACACAACTAATTCTTAGTAGAATTTGATCATCCAACCTTAAATTATTGAAGAACCTATTCGATCGTGCAACCTGCACTTTCCAGAACTTGGGACTTCTTTTTTCTCCGTGTGGATAACCAAGAAAGAACATCTTTCCAAAGTAACTGGAACTCCAACTCTTTCTTCCCAACTTCAGAACTATGAGAGCTTATCGTTGAAGGTAAATGTTTCTAGTAATTGATCTTTTGATATTTCGTGTTTTGATCTTTGGCTTGAATCAAGATATTTCTGAAATGTGTTATTGATCTTCAAAAATATGTTCTCTAGTATGAAATAATGATTCAACACACTTAGAAATGAATTATGGCTTTTGTATATGTAATGGGCAGTGTTTTAGATTGAATAGAACTCCAAAATATGATCAAAATCGCGAACTAGAGTTAGTCGGATAAATACGACCCTCGAGCGCTGCCTTTGCGTTTAGTGGGCGATAAGGGCTAGGCACGAGGGTCGTACCTAGCGAGCGGTGACCATGCTGAAAAACTGCTCGAGTGTTGTACTTATTCTTTAAAATCCTATCCTAGGTTATAAGTATTGGTTGTTACGAATACGAAGATTGAGTTTTTATAACTCTTAATAAAGTTCAGACCAGTAGATCAAGTATCTCTATGACAAAGACACTACAAGAACTTTACCTTTATAAATTTTGAGTTGGAACCACTTTAATAGAGAGTTTGAGTTTCTCTTTTAAATGTTTATGAATAAGAGAAGCGCAATGCCATAAAAGCGCTAAACGAGATTTTGTGGAACTTGGAATACGTAGTGCTTGTATGTGTGATTTCATCAGTATCATCACAAGGAATAATCTGTTCAAAACTTTCCTGCTACCTAGAATTTCAGTGTTACTTTGTGAGATTCACACTAATGTTAGATTCAAATTGAAAGATATCCCTATCTTATGTGTAAGTGTTGTTAAACTTGAGTTTGAACTCATTATATATTTGAATAATGTATACATTGAGGAGTGATTTGGAGTGATTAAATGTTAATCAACCATGAGAAAATCAAGCGAATGCAAAATGAGAAGAAAAAATGGAGGTGGCTGGAAAATTGCCTAATCGCCTAGCCTTTGTTATTCAAAACAAATGCAAAAATGTTGAACTAGGATCGGCCGGTTTTGTATTGGGCAATCGCCCAGTGCAAATTTTTGTCCATTGAGATTTTGAATTATGGTGTCTTTTCATCAAGTTTCACACATTTTTGGCTTGATTTTTGCACATCCATGTTTGTTGAAGTACCATATATATGAGTGGTTTTCAGGATTGAAAACTTATCTTTAACATTAAATTTATACCATTAACATCCAAACTAAAGACCAAACCAAGTTTTATTATTTTGTTCTTAAGTTTCTTCCTCAAGTTTGTTTGCTTGATTCAAATTGTGGATTAAGGTTTTGATTATTTCTACAAATTATTTACCTTTGAAAGTCTTCAAGCACTTATTCCGATGACGACAAATATCATTTGAGGAAAATAATTTATAATCGTATTCAAACCTTTCATTTGACGAATTTTTTGTTACTGATTTTCTTGTTCTTCATCGACTTTTGTCCTACATTTGTGTCCTTCACTACTTAGCGAACCTCCATTAGGCTTTAGCATCAACATAATCCCTATCTTTGCTGTTCCCGTTTTGTCTTTTCCTATAAACTATATTTCATTTGTCTTTTTCTTGATTACTTCCCTGAGAATATTAATGTCTTTGATTCCTAACAAGCAACAGCTATACTCTTATAATCTTAATTAATATTATAAATTGATAGAAAATATTTAAAAATACCCTCCAACATCGATGAAAAATCGCAAAGTAAAACTGTCACCAAACATAGATATTTCAATAATTCGCAAAATTTATATCTAAATATCGAGATACTACATCCAAAAAAAATCAAAATAAAAATAGGTCACTTGTACTTCCAAATCCAAGTTTCAAATAAAAGAATAATCTCGCTACAAATTAACTGAAAAAGGAAAAAACTTAAAAGAAACTAGATGGTGCAAGACTATGTCCCTTTTTATAATCATTATTTCAAAACTTTTTAATTTCATACTCATTTTCAATCACAAATTTACACAATAAAATATTTTATACGTAAATCTAAAATTTTTCTATACTTTTCAATTAACACACTTTTTTCAAAAAATTACTATTTAAAACTCAATTTTTTTAAAATAACGACCATCAAACAGGGGATATATATGCTTGAAAAAGATGCCCAGCATGTTCATCTTAACTCAAAAAATTCGTTTATAAGTACAAATCCCCAAATCAGATATCCAATCTGGTCCGTGGTAGTGTTGTCCGATAATTTTATCCTTATTTATCGATGTAGATTAACGTTGTTGCTGCTTAATTTTTCATCATGAGGGGACTAAAGTAGCCCACAAATTAGTTGATTGAATTAGTTGCAAGTGGACTGATTGCATTCCCATTCCCATTATTTTGTCTATTGTCTTCTCCTCAATATTGTCGTGGCATTGCTCTTGACTTTTACAAACTTTCTTGAATGGGGACGACTTTTCGGTAGGTGGCACTCACAATACTTGTGATGGAGCACTAAATCTCTTGAAACCCTCCATTTCTTATCATCCGTTCGCTTGCACCTTTCTAGATAACCAGTCATTGTACTCAAATACCAATATCAAGAATATCTTTTTAAAATCCACAGCCAATCGAGTACCAAAAGTGTAAAAAGAAGAAATCATTGAAGAAAAAGAAAATCAGCAGGAAAAAGAAAATCAGCGGCACATGGGTGAAAAATGCAAAAGTTTGAAACGTATGGATATTTTGCACACTAAAGGTCAAACGTATGGATATTTTGTATATTAAAAGCCAAATATAGAGACGTTTGTACTAATAAGTCCTATAGATCATGGCTTATCTTTCAAACTCATTTCTTTGAACATATGTAAAAGAATTTCCCTTATTTACGGTCAATTCATTTCCACTTGGACTCACACAACAAAATAAAATCAACCTTTAATTTACATACCAAGAGCAAAGAAATAGTGATTTAAACCTGAGAATTTGAAGACGGTGACTGCGGTGATACTATCGGGTGAGGGTGAGGGTGAGGGTGAGGGTGAGGGGTAAGGGTGGGTGAGGGAGAGGGAGAGGGAAAAGAAGAAAGTTTTGTGCTAATAAACCTAGAAGAAAGTTCGAAATATAAATTTAGTTATTTCCGAAGTAAGATAAAAGGTTTATTTTATTTAAAATAATTCACTTCAAAATAAGAGAAAACTAATTTATCCTAGAAAAAATATTTTTATAAAAGCTTAGCCACACACAGCCGTCCTCTCTCGTCTCTTCTGGTATCTAACATAAAGTCACTAAGTTTTTCGTTTATTACAAAGATTAACACATAATAATTGTCAAGATTCTAAAACTCTTCTTATAAATATTCCCCCACCAAAATTCTTCTTCTCATTAGTTCTCAGTTCAAACTCTTTGAGAGTAATCGGTGAAAATGGAAGTGATGAACAGATTCATAGCTATTAAGGCCTCCATAGATGGATTCCCTCAAGACTCTGATTTTGAAATCAAGACCGAAACACTTTCTTTATCCATTGGGGTTGGTACAAATCAAGTGCTTGTGAAGAATCTGTATGTATCAATTGACCCTTATCAACTCAACCGTATGAAGAGTCATAGTTCGTCGCAGTCGGCTATATATTTCTCTGCCGCCATAATTCCCGGTGAGGTACGTTGTCAGAATGATCAATACAACTGACCAGATTTTAACTTCTATTTTTCGGACTTTTGATATTGTATCGTCTACTGTACCAACCAACCCTTTAGTATATATGTTCTCTTGGACTAAGATAGGCACTTTTTTAATAGCAATAGAGGGGAAGGAAAATGAATACAATGAACAATATTGAACTAAACCTTTAGGTATTTCTTGATGTGCTAAACTACATTGAACCAGAAACAATTAAACTTGTTGATTGTTCTATCCAATTTATTCAATTCCTTAAACTTGTTTATTGATATTCAGAAGTTTCTTTGATCATTGACAGGCCATTGATACATATGGTGTGGGAAGAGTAGTGGAATCTGAGAAGCCTGATTTTGAAAAGGGTGATTTGGTTGTTGGGCTTCTGAGCTGGGGAGAGTACACCATTGTAAAAGAAGGTGCACTCTTAAATAAGTTAGATCCCATGGGTTTTCCCTTGCCTCACCATGTAGGAACTCTTGGTAAGTGTCTCTAATCTTAATACCGTTTCTTTGTTTGGCGATGCGCATTATGGTACTTCATAACACGTTTTCGATGTAAAACAGTTCTTTGTCCGTCACCTGATGTATTTCACGAGACGTTAGGACATATTTGATATGGTGAATTGTACATGATTAAGGAAATAAAATATGAGAATTGTTCGTTTGTCACTTCAAAAGTCATACATAACTACTAAGCACCCGTTTGGTCCCGATTATTTCACATTATAATGAGAGAAATAGTAAGTTTTTGAAGAATGCGTAGTTAATAAAGAAAAAAAAATTGAATTTACGTGGAATATTATTTTATTGAAAAATATGTGATTGACATGAAAAAAGAGAAAAATTAATTATAATTTAATGGAGAATAATAAGAGCCAAACTGCAGGTATGTCCATTCTCAAATATTCTCCTCTACGTGAGAGATGGATTCCTTATTAGAAGAAGCCAAATAGTATGAAATCACATAAATTATCCGCCAACACTTATTAAAAACTCATGTCACAAAGACTTCGTCAGTTGTGATGTCTATTTAAAATTAATTAGTCCGGAATATTCCTCCATGACATCTATTATGTACAATTTTCTTATTTTTATTAATGTGGAAATCATTTCTATATATTTTTTTTTAATTAAATTGCTGTCGTCTCCTCACTCTCTCTTCCCTTGTCCTTTCTAAATTTTTTTTTTTCCTCATAATGTTGCTAATTATATTTCTTTTTTTTTATATTCGACGTGCGACTTCATCCTCTTATGTGTCAGGATTTTCATCAGCAGAGTATTTCATTGCAATTATATATATATATACAAGGACTCTAATTCCTTAATAGAATTTTATAAAAATACAAATTTATAAATGGTCCTTAATGAAATTTTGTCTCGGGGGCCTCTTACCCCCCTTCCAACCCCCACGTCAGCCTCAACAAGATAGTCGATCTGCAATCAATTCCGCGAAATGACAATAATTGAGCTCTACAATTTAACATCTTTAAACATAGTCACATAATTTATTTCACAGGATTTAGTGGTCTCGCTGCCTATGGAGGATTTTTTGAAGTGTGCAAACCTAGAAAGAGGGAGACAGTATTTGTGTCTGCTGCATCTGGATCCGTAGGATGTTTGGTTGGACAATATGCTAAGCTCTTTGGCTGCTATGTTGTTGGCTGTGCTGGTACTCGTAAAAAGGTCTTTTTTTAATCATCCTTTTTGCCCTATTTTCATTAAATTTCTTAAGTAGATAACTAAAATGTTGATTGGATTATAGGTTGATATGCTCAAGCAAGAGCTTGGTTTTGAAGATGCATTCAACTACAAGGAGGAAACTGATCTTAAGTCAGCTCTCAAGAGGTTAGATTTTCTGTTCTTTTATAAATGAAATTCGACGTGATTTGACATTACAAGAGACAAATTTTGTACCTCTTCCTCCATGGTGTCCAATACAACGTACCAAAATATATCTTTGAAGATGGTCCTATAATTAATCGTGGCATTTAAAAACCACTGAAGCTAGTTTTAGCTATTGTGCATCTTGTTATGGAAACATTAGGTGCACCCTGAAACAATTGATAAATTGTCACATGCATCTTAGTCCAGTTTAAAGATTTCGTTAAATCATCTTCGGTAGGACACAACACTAGACTACAAATAAAATTGTTAACTACATTTTTCGTTAATCTTATCGAGTATTATCCAATTGAGCATATGCAAAAATTCGTTGAAGCTTCCCAAAGACCCTTAGAACATGTATGACACATTAAAAGGAACATGAGGTGACAAGATTAATAAAAGGATGTAATACAATTTATAGTTTTCACGTTCAGTCTAATTCAATCTAGCGTACAAATGTATCATGGGAAATTCAATACACGTCTTGTTAACGCAGGTACTTCCCCGATGGTATTGACATATACTTCGATAATGTCGGAGGGGAGATGCTTGAAGCAGCAGTTGACAACATGAATACATACGGTCGAGTGGCCGTTTGCGGGATAATTTCCGAATACACAAACGATGGCAAGAGAGCTGCACCAAACATGCTAGATGTTGTGTACAAGAGGATCACAATCCAAGGATTTTTGGCTAATGATTACATCAAACTGTATGCAGATTTCTTTTCGACGACGGTGGAGCACCTTCGAACGGGTAAAATCAAGGCCCTTGCAGACATTTCTTATGGTCTCGAAAATGTACCATCTGCTTTAATAGGACTCTTTCGTGGGGATAATATTGGGAAGAAGATTGTCCAAATTGCAGATGAATGAGATATTTGGCAATTTTGTTGGAGTTTGAAACCAAGTTGTAATGCTATCATTTAAGTAATAAGAACAAAAATATTTAAATTAAATATTTACTTTTCTTCATTCAACGCAGAAAAAGGGTATATGTAAAATAAGTAATTCACTTACTTTTAAGCCTAACTTAAGAAAAAAAAATGTAGTCAAAATTAATTTATATGGGGACATTTTTTGAACAAACCTATTAATAATATAAAAAATAATTTTGATAGGCAAGACAAAAATTTTGATCCAAATAAATATAGAAATAATATGAACGATAAGGTTAACAACCAAAAACTTGATTTAGAAACAGCTAAATTTTTTTTTTCCTTAATTAAAAGCAAAAATCCAATGTAAATATAAAAATATGAGAAGAAATATGAATGAATGAAGTAAATATAAAGAAAAAAAACATATAAATTCATATCATTTATAAATTTACAAATTAATTATACTATTTAGTTATTACGATCTTTATTAACTTCCAAGCAGTGAAAATGATGTCATGTCATGTAAAAATTAGAAATAAATTAGTGTTTCTCAGTCGTTGCTGATGAACTCTATATATGCCCCCCAAAGGGGTAAATTCACTCATTATCACGGTATTTTATATTTGGTTTCATTATGACTATTCAAATTAAATTTAATTCATCATGATTATTGTACTTTTTATTTAGTGTCGTCATGGCTACATTAA
>CAIGRB010038119.1:20516-46931 GCA_903798255.1 Fraxinus quadrangulata
ATTCTTTCATATAATAGTATGTTATATACATGAATTAAGTTTAAACCCTAATGGGTTGGGTTGGGTTGGACTGTGATGGGTTGGGCTGGACATGGTTCTAGTAACAGGCGTGGTTAGAAATTTAACGGCAACGACCTAGGAGGATGATGAGATCAAATAATCACCTCAATTTTTAGCTAATTTTATCCAAGCATATGAGAACTATGAAATCAACTCAAGTCACGTTTTGCTCGGATCGTTTCGACTAAATTAATATTTGTTGGTGTCTTTGGGAATGAATTTGGAAGTTTTTGACTAACCTAGGAATGTCCCATACTTTCAAGCATTTTAAGAAATGTCACAAACTGCTAGCAAGGATTATGAGATGAAAGTTAAGATGGAGTATCTTGAAAATATCTATCATTATTGAGAAAATGAAGAAAAATGTTGTCATCCGCACTTAAAAGGTCATCTTGAATTTTTTTTTTTTTTTTTTCAATCTAAAATGATGGGGTTATTCTAAAATAAAGGCAAAGGTCACAGGAATTTAGCGCCAATTACCCGTTATCAATCTATAGTCAAGAATTGAATGCAAACATAAGGAATTGAGGTTGACCAAGGTAATTCTTAGTCTAGTCTAATCGATGTAAGAGAAGTTTGCATTTCTTGGGATTAACATGACATAAAGTTTTTTGAATTATTCTACTTATACAAGGGAAACCCCCAGTAAAAATTACATATGCAGTGTTGACAGCCAATTCAATGTTGTCAACTCTGCACCTATAATATGTACAAGGGGATTTTTTAGGACAATTTCGATAATGTCTTTAGATTACAGAAAAAATGATATGTGGCACGTGTTCGAATCATGAGAAGTTTTTGGTCAATTTGTAGTTTCTAAGTTTTATTGAGAACTTTAGTGTAAATATTGACAAATATGTTTGTAATTGGAAGTCAAATTTGGCGACCTTTTTCAATTTTATTCCCTAGATGCTGCCTCGTTGTTCTATGCTAACCATGAAATCTTATAAATTGAAGAGAGTCAATGGATTTTTTGTTTGTTTTTGTGTGAGGGGGTAGCGATGGTATCCTGGCATTAGAGTGATGGTGGTAGCGACAGTTCAATTGGTGGTGGCGATGATAATGTGTTTCAATGTATTTTGTGTTGGCATGATTTATAGGATTTCCAACAAGCTTAATTACACTTTCATTGTCACATTGAATGGGAACTAGATTGTCCAAGGCAATAAACATTTCTTGAATAAGCCTCTTAAGCCAAATACACTCGTGAGTGGCCATAGTAGCTATTACATATTTAACTTCACAACTAGAAAGAGCAACAGTAGTTTGCTTTTTACTGCACCATAAAATATGTTGTTGAGAATGTAGTAAAATAGTAATCAGTTTTGGAGCACCTATCCTTAACATCGCCAGTCTAATCTGTATCTACAAAACCAATCAAAAGCTATAATATATGCTACTTATACTATAACCCATAATTTAGAGTACCTTTTACATAGCGAAGAATCCTCCTTGCTACAATTAAATGTCCCTCACATAGTTTATCCGTAAATTGAGAAATGACTCCTACAGAATATGAAATATCAGGTCGTGTGATAGGTAAATAGAATAAACGACCAACAAGCTGTCGAAAAAATGTTGCCGTAACTTTCCTTCTTTAATTAACTTCAAACCAGATTACATAAGAGTAGTCATTACTTTTGACTCCCCCATACGAAAACAATTCAATAAGCTTACCACATATCCCTTTTAAGAGACAAAATAACCATCTGATTGTTCAACTTGTAGGCCAAGAAAATAGCTAGCTTCTACCAAACTCTTTATTTCAAAACGAGTAGATAGGCATCTTGAAGATGGGTTATTTCAACATTGTTATCTCCGATAATGATCATTTCATCCACATAAAGAAGCAGCATGATGCACAGCATGTGTTTTTCCAATATATAAGCTTGGATCTGCATTAGAAGACTTAAACCCACAAAAATAAGATATTGAGCTATCTTACCAAACCAAGCACGTAGAGCTTACTTGAGGCCATACAAAGCCTTCTTGAGCCGGCACACATGATCATTGCATTCCTTAGAATTAAATCCATAAGGCTGCTCTATAAAGATATCACGATCTAACTCTCCATAAAGAAATTCATTGTTCACGTCTAGTTGCCACAATTTTCAGCCTTTGTAAGCAGGCAATGAAATAATTCAACCAGCCACCATTTTAGCAACAGGGTCGAAAGTCTTCTAGTAGTCTAGACCATATTGCTGGGAAAAACCACGAGCAACAAGACGAGCTTTATACTTGTCAATGGCACCATCGGCTTTTTTCTTCAACTTGTAAACTCATTTACAAGTAATCAAATAAGCATTGTTTAGCTTTAGAACAAGCCCCCAGGTGCTGTTCTTGTATGAAGTTGATATTTCCTCTTCTATTGCCTCTCCCCATTCAGAAACACATTTAGCTTCATTGTAAGACATTAACTCATTTTTCGCACGAATCTCCCATCAGAAAACATGACAAAATAGAGAAATGATTTAACTAAACTTCATAATCAGCTAGATGATCAGGTTGTTTTCTTTGTCTAGAGGACCTCTGAGTTGCAGTATCGATAGTCTCGTCTTACTAAATATTTTCTCAGATGGAGAAGTATTACTTTCCCTTTCACTGATTGCAACATCACTAAAGAAAATGCAAGATCAACTGTGCTACTATCCTTGTTATCAACTTGATGCGATGACACTTCATCAAACACTACATCACGAGAAACAACATTTTTTGTTTCTGGATCCATACATCTCCATTATTTCCTATGAGTATCATAACCAACGAAAATACAATATCTTGCCCTTGGATCAAGTTCAATCTGATTATTTTTTAATATATGGGCATAAAAAATTGAACCTAAAACTCGAAACTAACTCACATTTGATTTGTGGTGGTATAATGCTTCAAAAAGAGATGGTTTTGTCCCTGGCCAGAAGGCAAGCAATTTATGACATGACAAGTAGATTGAATAGCTGCTGCCTACAACTCCTTTGTAAGGTTCTTTGCATGCAACCATGACAAGCATATAGCTATTAGATGTGCTAACTTGCACTCAGCAACCCCATTTTATTGTAGAGTTTCTGGACAAGTCATTTGACTTCGAATCCCATGCTCCTTACAATATTTAAGGAATTCATAGGACATGTATTCTCCTCTATTATCGATGAGTAGACACTTTATTGGCAACCAAATTCTTTTTCCACTTGCTCTTTGAACTGAATAAATTTAGAGAGAGCTTTACTTTTGTGTTCCAAGAAATATACAAACAAGTGAATCGAGAGAAGTCATCCATAATAACCATCACATAATGAAAACTAGCATAACTAGGTGTTTTTATTGGCCCATGAGATTTGAATGAACTAGTTGTAGTGTTGTACATGCTCTATTCTTTGAATTTAGGAAAGGAAGATGATGTGATTCTCCATATTGGCAACCAGCACAAAACACATCATGATGAAATTCCTTAAAGAGATGAACTCCATCGAAAAGTTTCTTTGTGGAGATTTTCTATAGCAACTGATAACCAACATGGCCTAATCGAGAATGCCAAATGTCGTGCTTGCATTCTGGCCTGTCTTTTCAACAGCATCACTTGAAGACAACATATAGTGATTCTTTCCTTTTCCCAATAAGTAAAACATCAGCAGCAATGCATTTTACATTTGAAAGAATCTGTACATTATTTGGACCAAAAGGAATATATTTCCTAGAATCAACTAATTAAGAGACCGGGGCGAGATTCTTCCTCAAACCTGGAACATGATAAATGTTCTTGAGAGAAATACCACCATCATTTGAGATATCAGTGATGACATTGAGATGCCCTTCTTTAACTACAGGATGTAATGAATTATCAGCTGTCACGATGACTCTTTTCCCATAATGCGGATGAACGTCAGAAAGTAAAGAAGCATTTCTAGTTGCATGATGAGAGCAACCAAATTAATGATCCAATCCTTGTTGTAGTCTATGGAAACATTAGTGTTAACATCTACGTCAATCTGGTGCACTACAGAAGTCATGTTGGCCGATTGACCAATAGTTTCAATTGATAAGCATTGCTCCCATTTGGACTGTTCAAATTCACTAGCTTCATGTGCGACATTTACTCCTGCTTTTGTGAGATCAACATGGCAATTTTGTTTAATATGCTGATTTTCCTCATCAACTGCACACCACATTCACCCAACAATAACGCTTTATGTATCCCAGCTTTCCACACTTGTAACAAGCTTTTGAATTTTCCTTACACTGCCCTCCAGTTTTGGACTACTTACTATCACCCAAAGACTGCTTAGAGAAAAACTTTTTCCTTTGGTCCTTAGTGTAAAGAACATCTCAACTTGAGAGAGTTAGGGGGCTTGTTGTTGTTGTTGGACATTTGTTTCACCAGTGCTTCCTAGTTTGAGAGCAGATTCTCCAACTCAATAATAGTAGGTTGATTTGCCCACCCTTGTATCGAAGAGATAAAGGGCATAAACTATTTCCGCAATCCACAAATAAGATAACGACGCAAATGAGCATCACTCAAATGTTCCTCCATATACAATTCTGAAATTTTAGCACACTAAGTTTTAAGTTTAAGAAAATATTCTATAACTGAAAGGTTACCTTAAGTCATCCCAGCAAGTTCATTCTCCAAATACTTTAGCCTCATCGTGTTCTTTTGATTTAACAACCTTTCAAGTGTCTCTCACACTTACTTTGCCAACTTCTCTTACAAACATGCTTAATTTACTTTTTATTGATCGATGTTCGCAAAGCAAATAAAGCATTCTGTGGCGTATCATCTAGAATTACATCATCATCAGATATAAGTTCCCGCAAATTCTACCCTTATGCATATGCTTCCATGCATAGCTTCAAATAACTATAATTGTTATCAACATGCTTGTCTACAGATGAATCGGTTCTACCATTCATCTTCTCTGAGTTATAAAATCGAACACTTGAAAGGCAACCAAGCTCTGATACCACGTAACAACTATGAAAGTTAATAAAAAAATCAGAGAAGTAAGAAAAGAACAGAAAAATTAAAGGAGATGGAAAGAACGAAGATGATCTGCTTCAAACTGTATATTTATTACTGAATGAAGAACTGAATTAAAACATCAATTACAAGATTATAAATAGAGAAAATTTCCAGAAATGTCTTAACCAACACTCACGAATTGTTGATTTTATTTGTTGAAACAAAACATTAACTTTTAAATAAGAGAAAGACAAATAAGATTAACTGCATTTCATATGTAAAACCTAATCGAATTTTGGTTTGAATCCATTCCAAAAAAGACTGATTGTGCCAAGAATTCAAAGCTTTGGTCAAGATTTAATAGTTTAAATTAAAATATAAGAAGGACAAAAATCTGAGACCATTTGCGCCAATCTCTTTTTTTCAATCAAATTCTGACTAAAGACGGCAAGTGCTGCAAAAAAAAAAAAAATACACTCAAGGACCAATGTGCTAAACACTTAAAATGTTAAGGACTAATCTGTCAAGAGAAGAAAAAGTTAAGAAAATTCCCCTATCAACTACCAAACAGACCTTCCGTGCGCGAGTGGGGGCGTGGAAGAAATAGGGACTTCCACCATCCGATCTCTTTCGATTCAATCAATCTTCGCATAAAACCTCTTCAATAGATCTTCATTAAAGTGTCAATTTTCTTCTCTTTTCTTATACATATTACATACAGGCATAGAGGATGGATGGAAACAAAGATGAAGCCTTGAAGTGTTTGAAAATCGCCAAGGATTCAATCGAATCGGGCGATAGAAATCGTGCTGTCAAGTTTCTTCATAAAGCTCGTAGATTGGATCCATCAATCGAAATTGAAGAGTTTTTATCGCATCTGAACAATTCGCAACCGGAAAACGAAAACCCTAATGAACCCACGAATGAAAATCCCCAAAATTCATCGAAATCTGCTGAAACTGGGCCTCGCCGTAGGGTTTCAGCAGGTGGGCCGTCGTCGTCATCGAGTAGTTCGGTGGGTTATACCGAGGAGCAAGTCACGATCGTGAGGGAAATTAAGAGGAAGAAAGATTATTACGAGATTTTAGGGTTAGAGAAGAGTTGTAGTGTTGACGATGTTCGGAAGGCGTATAGGAAGTTATCGTTGAAGGTTCATCCAGATAAGAACAATGCTCCGGGGGCTGAAGAGGCGTTTAAGATGGTTTCCAAGGCTTTTCAGTGTTTGAGCGACGAGGAGAGTCGGAAGAAGTATGATGTTGTTGGATCAGACGAGCCTGTTTATGAGAGGCGAGGTGGTGGCGGCGTTAATGGAACGAGAGGATTTAATGGTTTTTATGATGGGGAATTCGATGCAGATGAGATTTTCAGAAATTTCTTTTTCGGGGGAATGAATCCTGCTGCTACAACTAATTTTAATGGATTCAGGTTTGGACCTAGGGTAAGGGTTCAAACAGGTGGTGGTGATCATGGGTCTAATGGGTGGAGGACTTTGATCCAGTTATTGCCTGTGATACTGGTTTTGTTGCTGAATTTCTTGCCATCGTCAGAGCCAATTTATTCTCTCCAGAGGTCATATTCGCATGAGCATCGGTTTACCACACAGAAAGGCGTTAATTTTTACGTGAAGTCCTCAAAATTTGAGCAGCAGTATCCACCTTACAGTCCAGAACGAATTACACTTGAGCATAGGATCGAGAATGATTATCACACTGTCCTTGTGCATAATTGTAGGCATGAGTGGCAGCAACTTCACTGGGGCTACAGGCGGGAAACACCTAGTTGTGATGCATTAAAGAAGTTTGAGGCTCTGGCTCAGTGAGTGTATTAGGTATAGTTCTCTTCCTAATTCCTATGCTTTCTTTGATGCCATTACTATATTGGAGTTTTTCTTGTTTGCCATTTCTGTTACTATGTTTCCATGGCATAAACATATGTCGGCTGAAGCTTTGAAATTCTAAGGTTGTGTAGATCTCATTTGACCATGATTCTGCACTTCTTTCAGTTGATCATTGGGAAATTTCTCAGCTATGACAGCATATTTTCAAAAACCATTTTATCATATTCTTGATTATCTTTTATCAAATTATATATGTTTTAACCATAAAGACCTATAAGTTTGACATCTTCAATAGATTTTTGTTATCTTTCAAGATTGAATCTGCTTCTGCAACAGGCTCTTGTTACCTAATATGATGTTATCAATCAGCTCTTGTTAATCTTTTGTTGCAAAATGCTGTCCTTGAACTTAATGGTTGAACCTGCTTCTGCTGCAGGCTCTTGTTAATTAAGAATATGATATTATCGATCAGCTCTTGTTAGTCTTGTGTTTCAAAATGCTGTCATAGAACTTAATGGTCAGCTCTTGTTGAGTACATGCTGCAAATACTGCTGGTGTTTGCCTCAGAATTTTTGTATTATGGCCAAGCAATTTACTAATATTAGTGACTTGCTGATTGCCTGTTGTTTTGCATTTGTTGCCATTCGTCGGTGACTGAACTTGGATAATATTAAATAAATAGGATTCGTTTGGATGTTTTTCATGATAAATTATTAAAAAATGTTTCCCTGAAGAGCATATGTTTTACATTTACCACATCTATGATGTAAGACCATATTCTGGTATGCAGAAACTTTTTTTATCTGCAGTTTGAAAGAGTTCTAATACTGTTTACTTCTTGACCAAAATGCATGGAAAAATGAATCTGTGTTTATGTTTTTGGACACAGCATAGATCATCCTAGTAGTTGACTAATGCAGGAAAATTTCTCCGACCCTTGCTGATGATTGCTTGGGTCCTTTTTATGATTCAGTTATGCTCTGCAATAGATTTGATGTGTACTATTTTTGTCGTGTCTGAATAATAACACCTGCCAATCTTGTAAACTTAATGAGCCATGCATATATATGGTTGGAATATATTCCATTTGAGAGTTGAAAAAGCATTATCTCTCCTATACACGTACCCTTTCTCAACTCCTCTGTGGAACGAACACTTCAATTAGGGTCACGTATCCGTATTCGACACGTGTAACGTGTCCGTATCCGACTTGTGTTAGACACGTGTCGAATACTAACACTTCTCGGATACTCACCATGATCATTTTTCTTTTCTTATTTTTAATATTATATATTTTTAACTAAAAAAAAGTTTTTAGCAAATAACAAATAGGTACTTATGTGTGAAAAATTTCAATAAGAAAAATTAATAACAAGTATAAAACTAAATTTATACTATTTAAAGAATTTAATCTACGCGTTGACGATGTATCGTGTTAGTACTTTTGTTGAAAAATCGTGTGTTGACGTCCTACACATGTCGTGTTGGACACACGTGTCCGTTTGGTGCATCGTAACACAACTCATTCCTTTAGACATGGACTTCATTTCTTTTCAAATGAAGTTATGATAATGATGTCTTTAGCAAAATTAGAACAATAGTACTCCTGTTTATGGCTATAAAACTTTCTCATATTTGTTTTGACTAGTTATAGTTGAACGTGCATCGCAAGTTATTTTGAAATGCGTTATAGATGCTATAAAAACAATATTTGAAGATGTGAGAATATAAAAAATAATTAGTACAAATTATTTATGTGGAATGAACTTTTGATTTGAATAAAATAAGAACCAGTTTGTGAAAACAATTTAAATAGTTGAGGAAGTCAATTAGAATAATCCTTCCATTTACCCGTTTGATCTGAACTGAACATCCAACGAATACCACCCTTTCTTCATATTTGCTTAAGATACATTGAATATATCAATTGAAATTATTTATTATAGAGTCACATTATGTCTCCCTATTTACCTTCTCTGTATCTTAACATTCATTGAACAAATCAATTGGAAGAAATCTCTAAAAATATTCATTTTGTTTAAAAAAATTTAATGAATTTAATTTGTCAAGTGCACATTGATCATAACTAAATAATTGATAAAATAATTAATGATAATATTGTTCAAATGATTAAATAAATCAAATACATATTAAAATATGAAAAGGTAATGAATCTGTCAAATATGGTTAAATAAATTAAATGCATGTAAAAAAAACGAAAAGTAAGGTAATAAATGTGTCAAATGTATATTCATTATAAGTAGGCAAAATAATTAATGATAATATTGTTCAAATGACTCAAATGGTTAATAAATTAAATACTTATTGAAAAACGAAAAGTAGTGTATTATTGAAATAATTATATACATATTGGAAAATAAAATGTAAGATATTATTGAATTAATTAAATTATAGTAATGATAGAATCGTTCAAAAAATATTTTCACTTGATGTGATATTTAGCCCTTGTTTGATCTTCATTTTTTTTTCAAAATACATTTTTCCCTCTTCTTTTCAATCACACATTCTTCAATAAAATAATATTACACACAACCTAAAAAAAAAATTCTTCATTTTTAATCAAACATTCTTCATCAATTTATTAATCCAAAATTTATTCTACACCAAAATTGGGGCTCAAACAGGCCTTTAATATATTATAGATTAGCATTGAATTCATGCACACTAATGATTGCTGAAATTTGCCTCTAGCTATTGAGTTCAGTTTAAGAATCAGGGTTTTCTCCTATTTCACTTCAAAAGAATTAAAGATTGAATCTCATTGGTCCTATTGTCCGACACTGTTAAGTGGAATTTCTGTGAGAACTAATACAAATTACCAACTTTTTTGGACAATCTTTAAAGTCGGTCTAAGGAATCGAGATATTGAAGCTTCCATATAGTTTGATATTATGGTTTATGATTATGGTCTAATGACTTTACTCAAATATTTCACAATGTGAACCTAGGAAATTAGAAGCAAATGCACAAAACTAATAGATCTATCTCGATATATGAATTGATTATTTTGGCATTAAGTTGATGGATGCATTCAACTTTGGATTAAAAATTATGTAAATACTCTCTTAGTTTTCCCAGGTCATTAGTCTGATTTCTAATAATAATTTAGCACAATACTTGGAATGACATGGTGAATATGGTATGGGAGTCCTCTATAGTTGAATAATGGAAGCCTGACAAGGACATTCTATGTGCGTCCATGCATACAAGCATATAGACAAACATAATGTAGATATCAGAGGAGAACTGCAGGTGCTTGAAAGTGATGGTAGCATTGGGGATGGTGATTTTAGACAAAAAGTCACCACATATTGGACTTGTGAGATATTGTTATACAGCATGTTTCATGTTTGAATGTGCTTAAAAGTTATTTTGCCGTATAATTTTGGAAGTTACACTTTTAATTGAGAAACTTACTTTCTCTGAAAGCAAGTCTTAACTTTCTAGAATAGCGACGATTAAGCACAGTTAAACATGCTTCCCGTCAAATTCTCCCAAGAACGAGAAAATACATCTGTTGTCAAGTGTCATTCATTTCGAGTATTTTAGGCTCTTTAATGGCTCTACATCAGACTTCTCTAAAATTGTGTCTTGCATGCTGCTAATGTCTCTTGAAGTTTAGCGTATTGTCTCCCTGTTGTTACGACTTATGAGTGGTTTTATATGGATGATAGTGTTTAAACACCATGCATGATTAATATTGTAAGTTATTTTTTACCAATTGTTTACTTTTTCCCTTCTCTGTAGTGCATTGATGCATAGGCATTTACACTGTATTTCATCACAGATCCATTGGCGACGTGCAATTTCATCATTCTTATTGGAAGCACAATGGCAAATCAGAATTTGGTGCACGCACTGAAAAGATGGAGATGAATAAATTCGCTTTTTTGAAGTTGTCTTGCCCTGAATGGCGCTACATAGGCTTCCATGCGTAGAGATTTTTCTTTCGTTTACAGACTCGTTGAAAGTTCATTTAGGGAGCTTTAAAACTATATAATATTTATGAGATCTCCTACAATATTTTACTTTTGACATTAAATCTATGTATTTGATAATATTACTTCTGTTGAGCCCTGTGGCTGTACACTGGGTTGGTCATGTCATGTTTGCCTTTTATTTTTACACTTGCTCTGCTCTCTATGACTGTACATGAAAGATTGTTTTTCTTGTAACAGTGAATTTTTTTTAGAGTGATTAAAAAATAAGGAAGAAATTTGGATTTACGTGAAATTATTTTACTGAGAGAATGTCTGATTGAACATGAGTTTGGAAAAATATGAATTTTTAGAGAATGGATTCAAACAGGGATGAAATATAAAGAGAGAAAAATGATTTTCAAAAATTGGTTATTGTTATTGAATTTTTTGGAACTTGGGGTTAGTTCAAGCGGTATGTGGTTCAACTTTTACTAAAATAGCCATTTGCACAAAAGTGGTAAAATGGTAATTTTCACTGGTAAATATATTTACACTGCAGTTTTTGTAAATTGCACCTCATTATAATTATAGTAATCTTAATTTTTGCTCATTTTTACAGTTATATACCAATTTTTTTGTCGTATTTAAATCTCAACCTCATTTTTAACTAAAACATCTTGTTATGATGACGCTCAAATATTTGCTAGGATGAGATGAAAAGACTTATTTGCCCTTTGTGTTTTTTTAAATAAAAATAAACAAGTACATGAGTTCAATAAAACATATTCATGAAAAATCAAAGACAAAATATGTTAATTAACGGAAAGTTAAATATAAAATTCTACAAGAAGTTGAAGATACAAGTCCAAAAATGAGTAAAATAAAAGGAAATTTATTTTCATTAAAATATGGAGTCTATTTCTAAACACGCCTCTCGAATGTGACATTTGATCAAATTTCCTCTTATTCAAGGGCATACGACTTGGCCTCGTACGACCTTGTGATTATATGGTCAATGGGCTAGATAGGTACCAAACATTGGAAAAAAAGGAGTGGACTTGGTTCAATCTATACATTTTATGTCAGTGTCAGATAACACACTGATGTATTGACACTCTACCTACAAAAATTATTTTAAAAAATATATTTAATTATTTATACATTTCTGAATTATAAATTTTCCACTTTTACTTTTATAATAAAATTATGAATTATATGCAAATAATCAAGTTATTCACAACGTGATACATATCATTGATAATGTTATTCAATGGATAAAGTTGGACGATTAATTTTACAAGATCGAATTGTTCCCCATATGGATAAGAGTATCTTGGCTACAGAGGGAATAAATTCCGATAATCTTATTAATGTAGGATGCCCTTTAAAATTATATAACTTATTAGCAAGTTATTATATTATTCAATCATGTTTAGTACAGCATATAACTTTACCTTTAATGTCGTGGAGATAATCCGCAATACATCAATATTCTGTAAGTACTGTCCGTGAATATGAAAGTTTATATATTGTACGTAATTTAGGACTCCATAACAAGATGTTCACGTCTCATTATATATTTTTCTTGTACTCGAATAATTTACTATAGAATTTTTTAAAAATGTTACGATTTTTATTGGATCACAATTAATATTCTCTTCGAGGAAAATTTTGAAATTAAGGATGAAGATATAGATTAAGCAAGCAAAATTTTCATTTTACGTTACACTTACTTCAATTGTAGCTATTCATTAAGGAGACCATTGGACTTGTTCATACTTAAGGCTGATAAATTAATTGAGCTTTGTTAATAAATTACTCCCCGTCGCATCCTATCAAATAAGCATCACCCGATTTATTGTCTTGAGGCGAGACCCCACCTCTCTGCTGCTGCACATATCCAATGCTGGTTGTGCTCCCTAAACATTCTTGAACGGTGTATTGAATTCTCTAAATGTTTCACATTTTTCAATTTTAATCGAGTTCTTAGTAGCCTTTCCAAAGTCAACCTAAACAGTTAGCGCTAAACACGCCTATATGTTCACCTTCACAAGGTGCAATAATTACATATCACCCTCAATGTGCAAGGATTGAGCTCATTTTCAACTAGACTTGTAAAAAACTAGAATCCAATGGAAAATTTGATTAAAAGGTTGGAGTAATACTATTTAGTATCATTGATATTTAATACCGATCTAGGGGCTTAAATGCAAGAATTTATTGAGCTTCAATTAATATCAGTTTTACAAACCTTCATTAAGAAATCAAATCCTTTTCAATCATGGCCGACTTCATTTACTATGTTCACATACTGAGAATGTTTGTTAAGGTAGACTAAACACTAAACTCTGAATGGGATATCGTGATTGTCGATCAAATGGGATTTTGCGTGTCTAGACTAACGGGACTCACATTTAATGTCGACTAAAGAATATTTTTCACGACTCAAAAGCAAAACACAAGCCAGCGCTTGCTGAGTAATGCTTGTACCGTGAAAGTTACATCTCCTAATTAAGGAACGTCGGTTCCCCATATTCGTTCTCGTGTTTTGTAACTATTAGGCCATTAACAATCAGATCACAGACCTGATGACAATAAATTGAGACCATGATCTGCAATTTCGAAAATCAAAATCTACTACCAGCTTCAATACGCAAGAAAATAACCAAAAAAATCCAAACAAAATAGCTAAGATATTGAAGACTAATATCCCAGCATGTAAATATGAACTGATAAGGACTAATAAGAGTTAATGAACCATAAACTAGCAAGAGAAATAGCTAAGATATTGAAGAAATTCCCAAGATCACATACCGAAACCGAACCTAATCCATTCATCAATCTTCAATATCTATAATCTGATCTTTCCATCTCATCCTATCACAGCATTATGAAATCAATTCTGTGAGTCATTCTTACTTGTGCCATTATTCTCTTCTTTTTCGGCCAACAATTTTCCAGACTCTTCATCAGTCTGTTGAGCCTTCTTCTGTGCATCCTTGGCCTTGAGTGCCTGTAACTTCGAGTGATTATAGTACGCCACGCCCAAGAAAGCCAAGGCGTATCCAAACAGATTGATTGGAGTAACAGTGTCCTTAATCACGGACCAGGAAAAAGCAATCAAGAGCCAATCTTTAACCACACCAGCAACATTCATGGTCAATGCAGATGTCTTCCCAACGAGCAAGAACACCGCGAGGTTCAGCGCAAACGCGCAGAAAGAATTGGCCCCGAAAATCAGAAAATCAAAATGGAAGCTGGAGGTCTCCTTCAAGAGAGGAAACTCGACGAAAACCCAAGGGATGAACAAGAAAACCAAGCAGCAGGGAGCAACATAATAAAGGGATGTAATGGGATTAAGAGTTATTCCCTTGGAAGTAAGCAAGATCTGGATCATGACAAGCCTCGTGGCCTCAAAAGCCACAGCACCCAGTTGAAGAATCACTCCCCATGTGTCAAATTTAGCCTCTCCATAAGCGGCCACGCCAACCCCAATAGAGATGGAAATCATATTCGTCATCGTCTCTGATCTGAAAGTCTCCTTCTTGAAAATCACTCCAATCGAATAAACCGCCACGGGCATAAGGGCCTTGAGCATTTGAATAAATGACACGGAGAGATAAATATAAGCCGAATTCGAAAGCCAAAGCGACACAGAATAAAGCAGCCCAATAGGCACCACAGATTTGATATACAAATCCCAAGACATAGTCACAGGCTCGACAACCTTAAACACCCGAACAAGAAGATAAGCTAAGGACGAACAAAAACTCATATGAATCATCGTTAGAGAAATCGGGTACGGCCAGTTATACATCTTTCGATCTAGAATATACTTGTTGTACACAATAACAGTAAACGAAAGGAAGATCCATATGGCTACGTAAGTGTATGAAAGCACGATCTTCTTCAACACTCCCTCGCTCAACTCTCCTCCTTTCCCCATTGCAACTGTAGGTTCGTGTTGGATTCAGATTGAGAAATGAGAATAAAAGGGGAATTTTCTTGGCTTTTGGTGAATTTTTTGAGGGGTGGAGTGGGGGTTGGGGCGTTACAAACAGGAAGTAGAGAAGAATGGGGAGAGAATGAAGTTTATATGGAGCAGTGAAGGCAGATTGATTCTGTGGGATTTGACTAAGTGATATATAAAATTAATTTGAGTAATAGTATTAGTAGATTTGGCGAATCACAATTCCTAGTCCTTAGATATATTATTAAATATTTAACAAAATTAATTTATTATTTTATATTTATTGGAGCATGGATATAATAATGAAGATAAATGATTTGAGTATCAATCATTCGATAATATGAATATATCAATTCATTAATTAATAGCAAATTTAATTCGAATATTAATACTCGTCATAAATTTATTTATCAATAAATTGATGTCACATCATTTAGCGTAAGATGAATAACGATAATTATTAAATAATTCCTCATATAATGAATATTGTACACAGTTTTAAGTAATTAAAAATAGAAGAAAAATGATTAAAAAACTTCACCAATACTTAACATGCCACAAATCTTCTTCAAAATAAGAGGCGCATTCGAGAATGCTGATATAAGTAGTGCACAATGGAAATCAATTAGTGTCTTAAGATGTTGGGGTAATTCATACATAGTGTCCAACTCTTGTATTTAGTTGTCGTCGTTGAATTTGAAATTTTGAACATTACTCGAGATAAGCTAAAGAAATGAAGGTAACATCAAACTTATGATTCTTGGACGACACACATGATATATCTAATTGTGACTTACAAGTGAAAGGCCAAGAGAAAAGAAAATACTTCTTATGGCTCATTTTCAAAAAAATATAACTCATTTATCTTTTTTCTTTTTCTAAAAAGTAAATGAAGGACATTTATTTTAAAAATTTGTAATAGCAACTGATAAACACAGTTTGGCAGAAAAATAGAAAAATCAAAATTAAAAATAGTGGTCCATGAGTAATGTAGACAGAGAATCGTCAAATGGAAACGTGGCACAAAGTTATTGCCCCAAAATGCTGGAAAGGATCTAATTCTCCGCGTAATTGACGGTGACTTCACATCGTGACCGGACCGACCGGAATTGGGAGTTGCCACCAATCTTTAATTTAAAGGTGTTACTTTACAAATTGCACTTAATAGTTTGAGTAAAGCTACTTTGCCCGAATTTGGTACCACCTCGATTGATCAACCCTCACATTGTACCGTGGGTCTCGTATGAATTAAATAATACCAACCCCATGTGTATGTGTTCAGTCAACCGAGATGTCATTCAAGATGTTCGTATAGCATTACTCTAATAGTTTAGCACTGAGAATATTTTACTATTTTTATATTATATTCTCAATTTTAACCATAAGTTCAGAGTCTCTTTTTCCAAATTCATTTTCAATATCACATCATTCTAATAAATTTTACATAAAATAATATCATTTTGAAAATAATTTTTTAAGCTTCATCGATTAAAAGCATCTCCAAAAGTCTTTCTACATACAATATACTATTTTAGAAAAAGTCGCTACTTAAATTATTCAAATTATATTTGAATGGTTGGTCATTAAAATATAAAAGACGAAGAGAAACCAATAATATTTTTGAAAAAAAATAAAACAATGAGTCAAAATAGATATTATTATGTAGTGTATATACAAGATAGTCTTTACAAATAGAAAGTCTCCAAAAAAATGCTTAAGCTCATTAATTAAAGTTAAATTCTCTTTTGTAAACTATTTAAATAACAATCAAGTTACTTGTTATTTATATATTTTGAGGGATCCATAAATACTATCACCATTTATTATATATTTCTATCAATTTATAATTTAAACCATTTATAAATACTTCTCAAGTTATTGTCATAGTTTTATCAATTAATGTTTGGTTCTCCTATAATACGTAGTGTTTACATAATTTAAAGTCACTTCGATTGATTCTTCGTTACCCCACCCCACCTCACGCCACGCCACGACTGAAACTTCATTTTTAATTATTCATTTCATTGAATCTACAACCTTTGTCTACTTTTTGAAATCGTATTTTACAGAATGTGAACCCACTCATAAGCTCAAAAAACTTTGTCAAACATGGGATTAAGGTCTAGGGAAATTAAATTCTATATAAGAGATCATATCTATAATGTGTCCTGTTCTTCTCTACCATTATGCAAATATATAAATATAAAGTAATATTACATATGTTTCACTAGAGGTCACCCAGCTTACAAGTTTGTTTCATTTTGATCACTCAACTTCAATTTATTTGATCGCCTTACTTGTACTTTTTGCTTCAAGTTGACTGTTCTGTATATAACCATTACCAAAACTAATAAAAGTCGCTAACAAAGAAACCAACATAACTTAACAATTTTCTTTAGTGCTAATGTTAGAGTGGATAGTTTCTCACACAAGAATACTCAATAACGGAAGAATAAAGCTAATATATTTTGGATGAACAAACTGTGGCTTTATATAGCCTTACAAACGTACAACCTCATGGCCTAATTCTGTGGTGAAGTTGTTTTAGAATAATTTAAAGTCTATCCTAAGTCCTAATAACTAGGACCTTATTAACATAAAGTAATACACCACTAGCCAATCATGCTAAGTCCTAAATACTTAGTCAACAAGTAAACGAAAGATCCAACAGCTAAAAATCACAAATAGACATCTGCTACTTGATTATGTGAACTGCAATACACTAACTCCACCACACCATCTTTGCAAAGATCATGAAGGAAATGGAATCTAACATCTATGTGCTTGCTCCTTTGGTACATGACAGGATTTTTTTGACAACTTTATAGAAGAACTATTCTCACAAAAAATCATAGTGGACTTACTTTGATTGAAACCAAGATTTTCAAGGACCCTTTTCATCCACACGCATTGGCACGCACAGTAAGCTGCAGAGATTAATTCAGCCTCTATGGTAGATAGGGTAGCAACTGGTTGTTTCTTGGAAGACCATGCCACAGCTCCATTGCTCAACATAAAGACATAACCAGATGTAATATTGCAATCATCAATATCCCCTGCATAATCACTATCCGAAAAAGCCACTAATTCTTCACCATTCACAACATCACTTCTGTAACAAATTCCTAACTCCACTGGGCCTTTCAAGTAACCCTCTTGATAGCTTGCATATGTAGCTCTGTTGGATTCTCCTTATATTGGCTAATCACACTCACTACAAACATAAGATCCGGCCTTGTCACTGTCAAATACAACAAACTGCCTACCATTTGTTTGTATTGAGTTGCATCCACACGAGTTCCTCCTTCATCTCTTGAAAGCTTGAAGCCTGGGACAATGGGATTTTGTACTGAGTTGGAGTTATTCATACCAAACATCTCTAGAATCTCATGTGCATAATTCCTCTGACTTAAGTAACATCATTGTTTTGCTCAATCTCAACACCAAGAAAATACTTCATCTTGCCCAAATCTGTCATCTCGAATTCTGACATCATTGAAGTCTTAAACTCTTCAAACATCTTGGTATTACTTCCTGTAAATATCAGGTCATCTACATACAAGCTCACTATCAACATATTACCATCTCCTTCACTCTTGGTAAACAAAGTGTGCTCGTATGGACATCGCTCAAAGCCTTCTCTGATGAAGTATGCCTCTATTCTGGTGAACCAAGCTCGAGGAGCTTGCATTAGTCCATACAACGCTTTCTTTAGCTTGTAGACTTTGTTCTCCTCTCCCTTCTTCACATACCCTTCAGGCTGATCAACAAATACATCCTCTTCTAGCTCTCCATGTAAGAACGCGCTCTTCACATCAAGTTGAAAAACAATCCATTTTCTTTGTACAGTTAAGGCTAAAACCATTCTAATGGTATTCCACCGGCCACCAGCACAAATACCTCAGTATAATCAATCCCATGCTACCGTGTATACTCCTTTGCAACAAGTCGAGCTTTAAACTTGTCAACCTCTCCCTTCTCATTGAGCTTTGTTTTGTAGATCCATCTCACTCCTATCTTTCTAGCTCCAGTTGGCAAGTCAGTCAAGCTCCATGTATCATTCTTCTCAATTGAATTCAACTCGTTTTCCATTGCTTCTCTCCACTTTATACTCTTTGCTGCTTCTTTATAAGAACTTGGATCATCAGCTGGGATATATAAGACCATATTTTGCATGTCTTCGTCCTCTGAAGATCCTTTACCCATGACATAGTCTTGCATCCAGTTTGGTGGTCTCCTATTCCTCCCTTCATGTGGAACAGGTGCATTAGCTGAACTATTCGAAGATGAACTAGTGTTTCCTTCTTCATTGGATTGAGCAGCTTCTTCACTTTCTTCTTCACTGTCACCATGCATATCATGTTCCTCTTCATTATTACCCCAACTGAGTACATTATTCTTCTCTTCCTTTTCACTTCTGCCCCAATCCCACCTTTCACTTTCTTCGAAAAACACGTCTCTACTAACTACAATCTTCATTGTTGCAGGATTGTACAACTTATAAGCCTTTGAACCCTTGCTCAACCCTAACAGTACACACTTCATACTTTTGTCCTCCAGCTTAGTCATTTTGTTATTAGGAATGTGAACATGCCCTGTACATCCGAAAACTCGAAAGTGCTCCACAGCTGGTTTGCTCCCACTCCATGCCTCCTCAGGAGTCACATCTTTGACAACTTGAGTTGGACTTCGATTAAGAACGTGGACTATCCAATTGACTCCCTCTGGCCAAAACTCCTTTGGCGTCTTCTTTTCAGACAAAGTACTCCTCATCAGGTTTATAATGGTCCTATTTTTCCTCTCAGCAACTCTGTTCTGTTGAAGGTTAAAGGCAGCCGTAAGCTGTCTTTTAATCCCATTTGCAACGCAAAATTCATTAAATTCACTGGAGGTGAATTCTCCACCCCTATCTATACGCAAGCATCACATGCCCCAACTTCTTTCTCAACAAGTACTTTGAATCTTTTAAAACAAGCCACTGTCTCACTTTTCTTTGACAAAAAATACACCCAACACTTTCTAGTATAGTCATCGATGAAAGTGACCATGTACCTTTTGTTGCTATTCGATTCAGGCTTCACAGGTCCACACAGGTCTGCATGAATTAGCTGTAGCCTTTGAATGGCTCTCCAGAGGTTCTTCTTGGGAATAGGTTCCCTGTGTTGTTTCCCAACTAGATAGTGTTCACATAGCTTTGCCGGGGCTTGGATGGGAGGTAGACCCTCCACCATCTTTTTGTCAATTAGAGTTCTCAACCCTTTGCAGCTGAGATGACCAAAGCGACAGTGCCATAGCCGAGCTTTATCGTCACTGGTGGCTGTGAAACAAGCTGAATCTCTCACTACAAGTGTAGCTAGTATCACAAACATTCGGTTAGCTGTCATGGCAGTTTGAGTTATTAAACCTCGGCTAGGATGAAATATTTTGCACATTCACTGATGAATTAGTATGGCCAATCCCTTCTCTTGCAATTGCCCTATGCTTAACAAATTGTTTTTGAGCTCAGGGATGTAAAAGACTCCACTGATTACTTGAGTTATTTCACCAACATGCATCTTAACATTCCCTTTTCCCATAACAGTCATCTTAGAATTATTTCCAAGTTTAACAGAATGTCTAAACTCTTCATCCAAATCTGAAAACCAAACCTTACTACCACTCGTGTGATTACTACAACCACAATCCAAGAATCATACCTTCTCTCTGGTTGAGTTGTGAAGCTCAACATGAGACATGAGAAGCATCTCTTCTTCTTCATCCAATTCTGCATAGTTGGCATTCTTCTCCCATTTAGGGCATTCATATTGAAAATGCCCTAACTGGTGGCACTTATAGCATTCTATGATGGCCTTTTTGAGTGTTTGTCTGCCTCAGCCTCTTCCTCTGCCTCTATAACCTCCACGAGCTCTACCTCTTCCTCCAAATCTGTCTTCCTCCCTTGCTCCAAGCCTCTCACCACCTGTGATCTTCAGAGCTTGCTCCTCACCACTATTCTTTCGGAACTTCTGTTCATGAACAAGTAATGAACTCTGCAACTCATCCACAGAAAGACGATCAATGTCTTTCGACTCCTCTATAGAACACACAATGTAATTGAACTTCTCAGTGAGAGTGTGCAACACCTTCTCAACAATTTTTACATCCTGCATATTTTCTCCAGCATTCCTCATGTCATTGGCTACCACCTTCACCCTTGAAAAGTAGTCAGTGACAGACTCACCCTCCTTCATTTCCAGAATCTTGATTCCCTACGAAGGGTTTGAAGTTGCGCACGCTTCACTTTGATGTTCCCTTGATATTTTGTCTTCATGGAATCCCATAGCTGCTTGGACGTGTTCTTCTGGGTGATAGTATTTAAAATGGAGTTGTCGATTGCCGGAAAAGGTAGTTTTTTGCCTTCAGTTCCTTCAGCTTTAGCTCCTCCAAGGTTTTATGTTGTGTAGCCGACAATGTTTCTTCTGCAGCAGGCTTAGAGTAACCCGTTTCGATGAGAGTCCAATATTCTTTTGATCTCAGGAGGTTTTCCATCAACATGCTCCAGTGATCATAATCCCCATCAAATTTGGGAATGCAAGGTGCTTCAATAGCATCTCTTTCTCACTCCTCACTTCTCACAATAATTCACTCACACTTTTTCTTCTCTCTCACTCTTCTCACAGTGTTTCACTCACACTTTCTCTCTTTTCCTCACTGTGTTTTACTCAAACTCCTTCTCTTAATCATGCCCCTTTGCGAGGCTCTAATACCACTTGTTAGAGTAAATAGTTTCTCACACAAGAATACTCAATAATGGAAGAATAAAGCTAATATGTTTTGGATGATCAAACTGTGGCTTTATATAGCCTTACAAACGTACAACCTCATAAATATTATGTGTCATAACTAAATAAATCCCATAAATATTAATACGCTACGCTCACAAATCGGAATTAACTATTAATTTTTATTTTTTTATATGGATACTTCGAATATAGTAACTATGCTTGAGACAATTCTAAGTCGATATTTTCTGCAATTTGTTATAATATTTTTTACTGTTTAAGCACGTTGATTGGTGAATATTAGAGAAACTAGTCAGATATATGCACATCAAAAAATTGGAATTTCTCTAAATCAGTTAAATTATACGTTCAAAAGGAAGTCAAACAAACAATTAATATTGCATGGGTTGCTCACACGTTAAACTCTATGTTGACCTCTAAATAATGACAACAAATTCCAACATAAACTAGAGCTTTTTCTTTTTCTTCATTTATTTGTTATGAAATCATACTTAATGCATCTATTCATGTATGCTTTGATAATGGTTTTTGCCGATGTGAAATGACTTAATGAAAACAATTTTACCACTTTTTGTTGTAGGTTCTCGCACTTATAAATGCTCGCTTATGCTTCCTAAGATTTGCATATGGTTTGATTCTAAATATGGTTCGCATAACATGGATCCGAGTTCGTTTTTATTCCTTTATGAATTTTTTGTTGTTTAACACTACAATTTGTATAGAAAATGAACAAAGGCACATAATAAACTGATAAAAATTTTATGGTTTGTTTCTGTTCATAATCTATTTCATCGAGAAATCTATAATTTTATTGAACAAGATACGTCACTCACCCTTAATAAAGAATCTAGCACTTTACATAGTTCTTGTGCCTTTGGATGTAAAAGATCACCAGCAAAGAACTCCTCAACTATGCCATTAACTTCTATTGAACTGCAGCCAGGGATTTTCTTTATTTGTCTCGCCTCAATCATTCTCCTAACACTCTCTGCTTCAGCATCCAAGCCAGCTTCCTTGTACATATTATACGAAAGCACATGAATCCCATAGTCGGGCACTCCTTCGTTTGCTAGTTTTCTCCACACTCTTTTCCCTATTTCAACCTTCCCATGAATCCTACAAGCTGCAAGCATAGCTCCCCATACATTGGCATCACCTTCACCAATGCTTCCCTTTTTCTCTTCAGTGAATTTCTCAGCCTCCTCCAATCTACCAGATCTAGCTAAAAGGTCAACAACACATGCATAATGCTCAATCTTTGGTTCGACACCATAAATACTACCCATGATTTCAAACAACGAAATGCCCCTGTCGACTAATTTTGCATGAGTACAGGCAGTAAGAACAGAAACAAAAGTGGCATCAGTAGGTTGAATCCCACTTAAAACCATCTCGTCAAACAATTGAAGTGATTTTAATGCCTCTCCATTCATCGCCACCCCAGATATGATTGCATTCCAAGCTCTACTACCCTTGTCAGCAATCCCTTCAAAAACGGATAAAGCCAATTCCACACAACCACATTTTGAGTACATGTCTACCAATGCAGTGGCTAATATAGCATTTGAATCAAATTTACACCGCTTAGCATAAGAGTGTAACCACAAGCCTTGTGCAAATGCACCAATATGAGCACAAGCAGTAACAGCACTCACAAAACCCGACTCATTAGGCTTCACATTTACTTCTTCCATTTTATTAAACAAGCTTAGCACTTCTCTAAAATCACTGATCCGAGAATATGCAGCCATTATCGCGCTCCAAGAAATCACATTTTTCTCAGGCATTTCTTCAAACAACCCCCTCGCATTCTCAATGTCCCCCATTTTCCCATACCCATCAATCATCGTCGTCCACAACACCACATCTCTTTCCGGCATTTCATCAAACAACACTCGTGCTTTTCCCATATCAAGATTCAACGAATAGAACTCAATCAAAGCGCTAGCAATAAATTGCTCACGACAGAATCCCAATCTCACAACATGTCCATGTACTAAAAACCCCATATACCTAGACTCATGTACAACCATAGAACACGCCTTGATTAATGGCGTAAATGTATAGTTATTCTTAATAAGACCATCCTTTAACATCTTTTTATAGCAGAAAATCGCGTCTACGGCTAAATTAGACTGTACATATCCTCTGATCATGTTGTTGTACAGGAAGGTACTCCGGTACCGCAGCTTCTCAAAAATGGTGCAAGCATAGGAAAACAAGGTGAGATTGTTGGAGGTGGCGGCAAATGAGAGAAGCGGGGCAACGATTGATGGGTTCTCGTAGAAATTGATTTTGAGGAGGTGGGCATGGATTTGTTTGAGTTGATTGAAAGTTCTGAATGTGAGTGCCGATGTATAATTCGTCTGGAGTATAACTGTTTTCTGAATCATTCCAATGGGAGGAAGTTGCTGGTTTGATTGGAAATTATTCATGTCTTAAAAGTAGAGCATTATTTTCTTCTTTTCTACCTCTGCCTAAGTTTAAAATTTTACGTATGGGCCCACGTTGGTTAAAAATTAAAATTTAGATTTTTATCAAAGTTAAAGTCGACAATTATTTTTAAGATCAAAATCTTATCATGTACATTATAGTTGAGTACTAAGGATAACATTAACCAGAAGACAGTAATGCAGAAAATATTCTGAAAAACCATAAAACTGAAAAAGAGAATAAGGGAAGAATAAAACCAGACATTCTATTGTACACCTTGAAGTATTACATGAATCGCATAAAATCCGTATTGACAGTTTCCCAGACATCTCAATTTTGACAATCATAAACAATTTCTAAACTCTAACTATCCTTCTAACGGAGAAAGAATCGCTAAGCACAGAATTGTCCATTTTTGTTCTGATAGTACTTCCAAGTCCGACGTCCTTCTGTCTTGCGCCTATTATGAATGGATGCGATAACAACTTCTCGACTGTCCATCTTTCCGTCCAATCCTTTCGCAGACAACACTCGATAAAATCCTTAAAATCTTCGGAGGCATCGTTAGGCATGCACGGAGGCTCTTCGAAGCATATTTCCCACATCAATGCGGTATTATCGGCCGCCTTTTGCCCTGGTTGAACGTAAGGATAATGTCCAATGTACAGCTCCATCAATGTTAAACCAAGACTCCATACATCTCCAAGAAACACATCATAATCTTGGCCATCTGAATTGAATTTCTCTGGACTCATATATGCGCACGTACCCACAAACCCATTGCATGAATTTTCAGAACCTGTGATGATCTTGCTGACTCCAAAATCAGCAATCTTGATTTTCATGTCCCGTGTGACAAGAAGATTTGATGGCTTTATGTCACGATGAACGATCCTTTTACTATGGAGATAGTCAAGTCCCTTCAATGATTGATAAGCTATATTTGCAACAAGGGTTTCAGAAAACGAACCAACTTTCTTGGCAAGAACGTCCAGGGATCCGGCTTCAACGTACTCCATGACGATTGATACATCACTATAGGCCTCCTCGAAGATTGCATGACATCGCACAGTATTAGGAGAATCCATACGGCGGAGGATTTCAATTTCTTCACGTACTTGATCAGTGGCACCACCACGGATAACCTTCAAGGCGTAAACCTTAGAAGACTGCTTGTGACGAACTCGATAGACTGTCCCACCATTGCCAGAGCCAAGAATCTGTAGTTTCTCAAGATCGGACACACATTCAACTTCTTGCGTAGGCAAAATCAATGGATTAATAGCGATGCTGCATTGCGGGATTTCGACTGGTTTCGGCAACTGAATATGCAGATTAAGATGAGGACGTTGTGTCGACAGGACCATTTTTTCTAAGTTTCTGGTGATTTTGAGGCAACAAAAAGATTGATGAAGGGTTACAGTAGAAAGAAGGAAGAGAGTTTTCGATTCAGAGATGACAACGTATGAGTATCATGGGCAGTATGTGTATATGTAGAATACTAAGGAAAGGTATCCGTTGTAAAATCATTGGCAGGGTAGGAAAAGGAAATTTACCATATCTTTCTGTTTGAAATTTAATGAAGTGAATCAATTACCATATCTGCGCTCTGGATATTTAATGAAGTGAGCTCAAATATGGAAACTAGTAAGATATTAATTGAGGCCTAAGCAACTGAAAAAACGGTAAAAAAATATTTTGAATTTTAAAGATGTTTTGTCGACAATTTTCTTGAATTACAAGGAAGTTAATTTAGTTATAAGTAAATACATATGATTTTAAACAAATAATTAATCGTTTTGAAAATAAATAAGGTACTTATTTTTATTAATAGTTCTTTCAAGCCTCTCTTCAGTACGTATTATTTAAAACTCATTTTTTCAAATCCATTTCTAAACATATATTCTTTTAATAAAATAATTTTACACATAAAATTGTGATTTGTTCTATTTTTTTAAGATTAATCTTTAAAAAAAATTGCTATTCTCAAAATTTATTCTAAAAAATCTACATCAATCAAGTATTTTCACTGGTAATATATACTTAGAAGTAAGTTTAAGCTTACCCTTAATTAAAACATTGTAAAAAAGATGGATTTATATTGCCTCCCTCCTCCATAATGTATGAGCGTTAAGCGACGTAGTTTTCTAACACAACTTTTCAATTATGACACCGTTATGTTAAGTATGGAGTTTATAGATAAACGATGGATATAAAGTGACCTTATTCTAATAGCTCGTCGATAAACAACGTAAACTTGGTCGAGACTCAATTTGGCTCTATCCCTTTTTGGCTAGTTGAGACATGAATTAGCATAAGTGTTTTCATTAGCAAGTAGAGCAAATATAGAACTTCATTTTATTTGACATTCTAGCATTCTTTTTATTTGACAATCGAATAATCTATAAGTCCAAGGGCGGAGCTAGCCCGTCGAAGTA